>JAQGAP010000839.1:0-26015 GCA_034697805.1 Orchesella bifasciata
TTCTTTACTCATATCATATCGAATGCTTCAGCTCCAGCGTGTCTCACAATGCTCCTTAAAGTTATTATTTGCCTTGCATATTTGGCAGGGCTGACCTTAGCCCAAACCACCAACTTTGTTAGTCAAGATAGTAAATTAGAGGGTCTTGCAGAACCCCAATGGTTCAAAGAAAACATTCCATTTCTGGAAGTTCCAGATACTCAAATTGAAGAAGTTTATTACTACAGATTTTCATCCCACAAGCGACATTTACGCTACTCACTCCCAGGTGCAGGGTACACCATCACCGAGTTCGTTCATAAAGTGGGCTACTCCCAAAAATTTGACACCATTAATGACGCAGCCGGCCACCACATTTACGAGTCAAGGTGGCTCCGAAATCCCAGATATGCTCAAGACTACATCAACTTCTGGTCAAGGGAAGGCGCGGGAGGAGAACAGCAATATTCTGAATGGATAGCTAATGCAGCGTATGCCAATTTCCTCGTCACTGGAAATAAACCTTTCATCCTTTCTCAGAAAGAAGGATTTGTCAATAATTTCAACGGATGGAACAAAAGCTTTGAGCCGACCTTAAATTTGTACTTCATTTCGCCCCTTTTAGACGCTATGGAATTCTCCGCAAGCTCCTTACCAACTGAGGACCCATTCGGAGGTGGAATTGGTTATAGGCCGAGTTTCAACTCTGAAATGTATGGGAATGCCATTGCCATTTCGAAAATAGCAAGGTTAAACAACGACACGAGAACAGCGGAGGAGTTTGAGGCAAGAGCAGAGAGCATTCGAAGGGCAATTTTGGATTATTTGTGGGATGATGAGAGAACCTTTTTTTACCACATGTATCGGGATGAAAACCCAAATAATGAGTTGTTGGATAGTAGGGAAAATATTGGGTTCTTTCCGTGGAGATTTGGAGTGCCAGATCCTCAAGACCCGAAATATGAGCTAGCTTGGGAGCATTTGTTTGATTCTCAAGGGTTTAATTCCAGATATGGACCAACTACTTGTGAGCAGAGGTCACCTTGGTTTGATGGGAATCAAACTTCTCAATGTTGCTGGTGGTAAGTTACTTAACAAATCAAATCAAAGTAAAAAAAATGCATTTACTTTAAATTTAAAAAAAAATTATTTCTATTTAGGAATGGAAATTCTTGGCCATACTCAACCGGCTTTATCCTCAACTCTTTATCAGCTCAAATTAAAAACTACAGGCCAACTAATCTAGTGAATATTGACACATTTATGCAAATCCTGCACACCTACGCCGAGACACAATATAAGGATGACAAGCCGTATGTTGCAGAGTGTCATTCTCCCCATAGGAAAATTTGGGTTTGTGACTCATTGTAAGTTTTCATAACATTTGTCAAGTGTGTCAAACTTTGAAATGTTTTTCTCACAACCCATTATATAATCATGATGATTTATATATGACAGCAATCACTCAGAACACTACGCCCACTCAACATACATTGATAACGTGCTCGGGGATTTACTGGGCATTGAGCCTCAACCCGATAACACGTTTGTAATCGACCCCCTGATACCATCATCATGGACATATTTTATCGTTGAGAATCTGCTTTATCATGGACACAATATAACAATTTTATTTGACAAGGATGGCTCAAAGTACAACACGGGAGCAGGCATGAAAATATACTTGAATGGGGAGCTCGCAGCGTCTCAACCCGAGCTGGGAAGAATGTCCCTCAATATCCCAGATCCTATTGTGGATGAATCAAGCTCAAGAAAAAAGATTGAAAACTACGCTTCAAATCCAAACAGCTATGGGTTTCCAATGGTGGATTCAAGTTATACGAGTGTCTTTGACTCTTCCGTTTGGCATGCTGTGGATGGGCGCGTTATGTATGATTACTTCCCATCAAATAGGTGGCACAACTATGAATCTCCAAATGAGGTTGATTGGTTCTCCATCGATTTTGGGCCTGGACGACAGAAAACTATTGACCAAGTTAAGATTTATGTTTATTCTGATGTTGCAACTGGACAAGGAAATGTCGACTGTCCGAAAAACGTCAGCGTTGAAATTCTGTCGTCCTCTTCTGGAGACTGGGAAGAAGCTCGGAATCAAGCAAGCACTCCACCTTCCTGTCTTCCAAATGATGTGCTCACCATTCACTTTGACTCTGTGAAAACTCAAAAGGTCAGACTAGTTTTTAGCCGAAACCAGGAGGATAACTGGTTTGTGGGGATGACTGAAGTGGAGGTGTGGGCTCCATGGCCCCAGGTGGATGAAGAGGGAGTTTATGAAGCGGAAGATGGGTACATTACTAATGCTAATATTAGGGCTGCTGAAAGCGCTTCTGGGGGCTCGTATGTTGCTCAAATTGATGCGAATGAAGCTTCGGTTGAATTTACGGGGATCTGGGTGGAGCAAACGGGAGAGTATGAGGTCAAGGTTTATTACTCAAATGGCATCCAAGAAGAAGCAACGATGAGTGTTAGAGTCAATAATGTGCACATGGTGGAGGCCACCTTCCCTCCGACGTTAAATGGGTGGGGTCAATTTGATCAGAATACTTTTGTTTCACTCAGGCTTCCCCTGTTGAGGGGCAATAATGTTCTTATCTTTAAGCATGGAGATAACTTTGCTGAGCTTGATAAAATCATGGTGTCAGCCTAACATGATAATACTCTAGCAAAAATATATTTATGTTATGTACACACTGATTGAAAAATTGAAAAATTGACATAAATTTTCTTCGCGTTGCAATCATGTAGACTTCATGTAGACTTTTTATTCAACCTTGTAGTTTTATTTTCAAGGTTTCATGGTTTTCATTTTATAGTCAATGCGGTGCTAGCGACAAAACGTTTTACATTAGACAATATATATGTATAACATTTATGTTTGATTACTAAAAAGCAATTTAGTAAGTGTCACTTCGTTTTCAATATTTAATGTGCCGAAGCTATACAAACGTATATGAATTCGCTACAAAAAAGTGCAAACATCAATCACTTAACTCTAACTCCATCACTTTTTGTCTCAATAAAACTTAATGCCATTTGGATTGCAAGAAATATGCCAACCGCCATTATTACTAGCCTGATTAAAATGATTATTTTCAAAGCACTTTTCAGCTTTTTTGATGCTTCTAAAATCTTTCCAAGGAAAGCCACTCCTAGTAGTAAAAACTTATCTTTAACTCCCAACAACTTCTTTTTGACCTCCAACAACGTCACTTTCACCTCCAACAACTTTTTTGCCATAGCCTGTCTATAATGCGAAATGAAGCCAAGCAATGAAATCGTGAGGAAAGCCATATATGTATAAAACACAGTTACAAAATTCCCATCTAGAGATATCCCTTTCTGCGACTCCGTTACATTTCTGGCCTGCTCCTTTGTTCCATTCCACGTTTGAATCCGAAGCGACCAATCCTCCCACGCAGTCACGAGGCCTGACTCGGACATGGCGTGAATCCTCTTCTCAAAGAGGAGGGCTGGCCAAGGCACGCTTTTGAAGTGCCAATTATGATACAACTGTCCGAACGACTTTTTACTCAAAATTATTTTGCTCTTTGGTTGCAAATGCTTGATGTCAAGATATAACGCCTTACTCAACGAAAACTCGTCGATGTAAGCGTCCAGTTGACATTTTGAAATAGTTTCGAGAAAATAGTTTGGTTTTAAAAAATCATAAAGTTGAGTCGAATTCTTGGGTTTGTAGACGCGACCCTTTGTTTCATTATATAAACCTGGGTTTTGAACCTTTAAAGCCTCTTCAATCTTTGAGATAAAAGGGCCATTTCTCCATTTTGAAATCATATCAGCCCTTGCTTTAGTAGAAGTGAAGATCTTCAAGTAATCCATGTTTTTTGATGGAGAGTGAATTCGGAAGTTAGCCGCAACAAGCTGTTCCATAGTCTCCAAACTGTGTTTTGGAATGGGAGCTGCCAACTTCTCGATATTGCTTCCTTGATAACCATAAGTTAATACTATGCCTGTCAAAATCCATGCTCCACAAAGGATTCTATGCTGATGAATCACTTTTGTGCCCTGGCATAGTAAAACATCGTATGCAAACGTGGCACTTCCAAACACATCAGTTGAAATTGAGGTGGCTTCGTTTAAATGGATTTTTAGCTGATAGTACGAGTTTATCAAGTGAACCATTAACCCGCTTAATATTGCACTGCAGAAAATTAATATCCAAATGTAGCCATCAAACGCGGATACGTATCCGGTTAGCGAAAGTCCACCAGTGACTTCGATTGGTGCACAAGTTACGAAGTGAAGAGATCCGTGTTTTCCACTCCGAAAGATACTGCTTTCGATGTGCGCATCCGTGACGGCAAGAAATATGGGGTATATTGCATCAACAATGTGATCGTGATGAAGGGTTACAGATGTCGAGTTTGGTGATAAGATTGAGAGGATTATCAGTTCGTAACTAAAACCTTGGCGTTTTACATCAGGAAAATATTTCTTCCCTGGACTAAATTCATCAACAGCGATGGGAGAAGTAAACCAGGTTGACCCACGAAACTCAAAACCGTAAAGTTCTAACTGATTCCGGTTTATAATGTTCTTGCTTGAATATTCATAAATAGCTGGACATTTTAACTGAGAGGATAAAATATTTCCCTCGTTGAAATTTAGCAAGGGACCATCGTTGTCTTCGTCTAAACTTTCTTGAATTGTGGTACGACGCTGGAAATGGTTCCAATGCGTGGGAATTTGAACAACAAAAGTTTGCGCTATAGAAAGTTCATCCGAATCGTCTATCGTGAAAATTAATTTGGTGGGTGAGGTCACAGTTTCCAGTGAAGGAGCTCGACACCACGACTTCCAAAATAGTTCCATGAGAAACATCACATCGTTGTAGTATGGCGTCAGCATATTTCCCACAGTAGGAAAGGGTTTCCTCAAATGTATGAAAAATTGGGAAGCTCTTGTAGAAATATAGTTGCCAGCTTCCAACTCGTGATAGAAAATCGGGTCCATTAGAGTCGCAGGTAAATTGTAGGGTTGGAAAAGTAAGTTGGTGTCCCCGTGAGTCCATTTTTGACATGGTTTAGGGTTTATATAAACCATCACACTGCATGTCCTTCTGGGTGGAGGAGAGGTTCTAAACTTGAATTCTTGGTTGTCGTCCACGTCATAAGGAAAGCCATCGCAGAGAAATGTTTGCCATGCAGGAAGTTCAGACTTTTCATTGTCTTCAGTGTCATTCCCCCTTCGTAAGTACTTCTTTGATACATTTATCACCGGAAATGTTAATGGTTCCACGAAATAGAACCCTTCCGATGCTCCCTGTATGAATACAAAAGTAATACATATTGATTTATAAGCTCAAAATTATTTATTTGGAAATTTTTTTACTGCAATTTCTTACCTCGGTATCGGTACTAATAGAATTGATAACAACCATCAATGTACAGTCTTTAAAAATCTCAAGTTCCTTCTGTAAGCTCAGTTGTTTGGTAATGGTAAGGTGGTACAGCACAATTAGCATAACCTTTTGTAGTAAAAACTTTACAGACATTCTGCTCGTGACTCATGGCTGTGGTTACTGGTTAGGTGTGAAGACAATTCCGACGAATGCACATTCACTTAACCTAATTATTTTCATGCATATTATGCTGACATATATTTTCATATTTCAATTAATTAGTTCTTCGTGTAGCTCAAGCTCAGCCTGCTGCCATGATGTTCAGCATACGTACATATTGCAAAGTTATACGTGTGAAGCCTACGCTACAAAGCTGAAGACTATCGCCATCGTTCAATAATGAGGATTGCTCCAGCAAACGCACAGCCAAAAAGATACACATAGCATATAACTGCTATTCCAGAATCCTGAGATAGGGCAACCTTTTTCCTAATGTCCAAGCATTTACCACCACTCGAAACCTTTGGTTCAATCCATTTCTTCCAAAAGTTGTAAATTCCAGTGTACTCCAAGTATCTCATGCGCTTGTGGAAATAACGACCTCCGCTCTCTTGAACATACCACGTCCCAACATTTTTAAGGAAATCATCGTCTCCCATATACATTGCAGGTGAGAATGAGCAGTTTTTCTTTAAAAATTTTAACCTGGCGCGTATCTCTTCTTTTGGAGCAACAAACGCACTTTTGCCACATTCTCCAAGAATTTTGCTAATTTTATATGATGATAATTTAACGTCATTATTATGATAGCTCTCAACTTGCAATGGAATAATTTGAGATGCAAGAGCAGCAATCATTACTCCAGTTTTATCACCTTGAATCTTGTTGGTTTTGAGAAAAGTGTAGTTAAATGTAGGTAAATTAAATCCACGGGCCGAATTGTGAAAGTTTGCGTAATCCTTCGCTCCCACTTTGTAGTAAACCCATTGCGTAAGCTCCTTTCCAAAGATGCTGCAAATCAAACATCTTCTGTCGAGGCAAAAAATCGCCTCTGAATACAAAGAAAATCCTTCGAGTTCCTGAAACTTTGTTAACTTTTTCCTCTCTTTTGGAGCAACTACTTTCGCAAAATTCTGACCTCTATATGCATTGTTCAAAATAATGGAACCAAAGAGCCAGATGAGGATTATTCTTCTGTTAACTTTCACTTTTTGAAACTTGGGACTACTCACAATAGTGCTGAGGAGAAGGGACATGATGACTAAAGTAATTGAATGTGTCTCCAATTTCAATGTCAAGATTTTACAGACAATTTCTGTGAATGCAACGGAGGCAAATAAAGCTAACCAAACAGATAATCTAAACGGTCTTGTATAAACATACGGTCCAGCTTTCACCGCTTTTCGGTAGCACGTGAGAAAGTTAAACGACTGGAATTCCGTTTCGAGCAACCCAAATGTATTATTAATCCCGGTAATTAAGGAAACTCCAGGAAGAAAGGAACTTATAAACCATTTTTTGCTATTGGACATATTCTCTGATAAAATTAATAGTACTAAAGCTTCCAAGTTCCTTGTTGTTTTTAACACTGTCAAAATTGACTTGGGGCTTTGACGACCCCTTCCTGAGATTATGTTTGCTTCAGTCAGCGAGAAACTCTTGCTAGAATCGTGGACAAAGTAAACCACTTTCTTTCCGTCTCGAGTCCATTTTAAGTAAACTTTCCGCATTCCTTCACGGCATGGAGTGTTATCATCACTGCAGAGCACCTGGTAGTCCAAAAATGGGTAGCCTGCCATTAGTAAAGCCTTCAAAGAGCCGTGAGTATGCCGCCTGTTGTCGCAAAACTTGCACATAAATACTGTCGTTTTTGTGTCAAGTAAAATGCGGTTGTCAGCTATTCCACTATGTTGCAGTTTGTAACTAATTCTGTAAGGTATTTGAAGAAAAGGGTTTTGATACAGTGAGGAAAAGTTGAGACGTCGGAATTTCTCCAGATAACTTTCACTCTCTGGCAAAACGAAAAATATTATGAGTGAAGACCTGCTTAACAAAGGCGATATTGAAATGGAGTGCAGATTGCCCTGTTTCAGGTTGCAGAAGTATCCAAATGAGCCACATTCTGTAACAGCGTTGTCAAAACCAAGTTTCTGATATGATTTTTCCAAGTGATGAGAAACGTCAGAAGCGTTGTTGTCGTCAAAATGCAATAAAATTGAAAGAGTTTGGCAAGTCGTCCATTGATGATATAAAACTCTAGGAAAAAGTGGAATGTTTTCATTGTACAAGGTATATGCAGTGCCTTTCGTGTTGGAGCTCCAATAAATTCCACGATTCGCAAGGATGAAATTGTAACAGCTTTGGAACCCATTTAGCCAATTTAAATATGGTACATTGATACTGACTTTCTCCTCTTTACACAGGCTGCTTCCAATTTTTGACAAAATTATATACACTTTCAGTAGAAAGTAAATTGTATCCATATTGCCCCAGAGCACCTATTCCTATTTATAAATTGCTCCCTTTCCATTTATCATTCTCTAAGCCAGTCTAGTACGTCACCTGCGACTTTTTAGTATGATTAAGTTTAGAAAGTTAAACTCAAATGTGAATGAGTATGCCGTACCACTTCAAAATGCATAAACCTAATTGTTTTTTATTGTTGGACTTTTAGCAATAAAGCAAACTGAGTAAATTAAATTAAATTAAATGCAAAACTTTTGATATTTTATTTATTACGAGGCTTAGAATTATTTAAATTTTCGTATTAGTGTCAGGATCAGGGATTAGTGAAGCAGAAGTAGTGAGACAATTTGACTTATACAAAAGTTTTCAAAAGCGAGGGATGTCAACTTATCAAAGTAATTGCACTCAAAAAACTTGATTTTAAGAGGAGAACAAGAGTTGACAAACTTTCTTAGCCATAAGCCACTGCCAAACAAGTTCATTGCTTTCATCTTTTCTTTTAGTTTAACAGAGTTTTGATGTGGTAATGATGCAGCTCCAAAATTTACTACAGCATTCGCTAATCCACTAAATGATGCTATAGCTGCAAATCCAACAATGTGTGGATCCAGCTCATTAAAAAACCGTATGCTTACGAACGCACCAATTACCTGCACAATTAAAAGCAGCATGACCATAAATACGTAGACCGTTTTGCAATGAAGAACATTAAAAATTGTGGTGATGACTTGGAGATGTCTGTACAGCTTTACTTTCCTCTGCTGGAAACGTCCTACATTGTCCATGTCTTTCAGAATTCTATCGAAAAATGAATAAATTTTTACTAAATTATATACATTCACATAGAATTAAAATAAAAGCATGCGTTTACATACTTTTCGTAGAGCTCTACACATCTACTGATGGCAAACGGCACGATGCTCAGGCTACATTCTGTAAACTCCGTAATGGCTGCTCCCATCCTCCATATTTGAAAGTTTGCAAATAATATCACAGCAGTTGGTACCCATTTCCAATTGCACTGGCTCAAAAACGTACTTGACCATTCAGGAAGTAGATTGAGAGGAGATGTAGAAACCAGTGCAGCAGACAACGCAAGAACTTTCACCAAATAGTTGTAGATCAGGTTCAAAATGACGCAAATCATTCTTACTTGCATTGACTTGTAACTTTTTCGAAAAACTGCTTCATGACCACCTTGGTTTTCATCAAATTCTACCAGCCCATTCAAAACTTGGACAACTGTAGTTGAATTTTTAGCGTTGAAGTACACGGCAGCTGTAAGAAATATTAGGCAGTAGCCAAGCATGTAGTGGATTGCTTTCCACTGGACAGAATCGTAATGGCGGTTGAAGAAATAGTCGCACACTAATGCAGAGTAAAGAAAAGTTAGAAAATAACCAAACGATTTCATGCCAGGTTTACTTTGAAATCTTCGAGTTTCTTGATTCCATTCGTAGATTTGAAAGTTGTATTGAATGTATGTGTTAGATATGGCTGGGAGTCTCAATTTGCCCTTTGCAAGGATTTGGAGGATGGGTGGAATTAGATGGACAGTGGCCATTTTATGGTATTTCTAAAACGGAACCAACTATTAAAGCTCGCTTCTGATAGCCTCACTTTTACTTTACTGTATCACCGTAGGATGATTCCTGTTGTATGATTTTAAGTTGCGAGTTCAAACTATTATCTAATGACATTTATTTTTTAGCAGCAACGTGTACATCTGTGTTCCACTCTATATTGGCGTTATCAATATTAAAGTGACTAAACACTTAAAATGTTATGCCATAGTCTGCACCTGTTCTGCTCCAACTCACGTAAGTTTTATATCTTAAGTAATTTATAATTGTCAATTCATTGTCTATTCAATTGTCTAGTCAATTCAAGTAATTAAGCTATCCTAAATAAAACGACTTGTCATCATCCCAAATCACGCCGAGGGTGGTAATAGTATTAGACTATGTCTGAGTTCTTCCGTTCTGGCTAAAACCAAACTAAATCGATATTGTAATTAAAGATTCCGTTATGTCTGCATTTGGAATTCGGCACACCTGCGCTGATTTACAATTTACATAGTGGAGGCAGTGTCTGGAATATAATTTGAAAATTAATCGTATTGTATCATCAACGGCTAACAGCAAGCCACCAAACAGCTCACCTTGGGATGGATAAAGGAGCTTCATTTAAATTTGCGCTACAGCAAAACTATATGTTACATCTAATATATTTAATTTACATATCGACTAATTAATTAGTAATTAATTTTGAAAGTTTTCGTAAATGAATAAAGATGTGAACATGTTAAAAACGACGTAGGCAAGTATTATAGATTCAGATTCAGTTGTCATTTAAGCAAAACGAGTGCTACGATTTGATGAATACAGAAATTTTCTATATTTAGTGGTGTCTGCTTCTCGAAGAAGTTACTCTCAAAAAATTTTATCTTTAGCAGGGAACACGATCTAAAAAACTTTTTGAGCCATAAGCTTCGACGATACAACATCAAGTTTTTAACTTCCGTCCTTAATTTCACGGAGCTCAAGTAAGGCTTGCAAGCTACACCAAACGTTACTTGGGTAAGGTGTAATGATAAAGATACAGTACAAGCAAATCCCACAACTAGTGGGTCTAGAATCTTGAAAAATTTTATGCTGACTACAGCTCCACTGATATGTACAACCATGTAAAGTAGGATCACGAGAACATACAAAGATTGACTGTGCAAATAATTAAATGTTGTGACCATGAGTTGAAGCTGTCGGTACATCCTCACAGTTTGATAGTTACGTCTTCCACCTCGATCTAACTTTTGAAGGATTCTACAAACAATAATTTTTTTTGAATGAATAGTTATATAATACAAATATATTACTTTTAATGTACTAATAAACCTTCCATAGACCTCCACGGATTTGTTGATTGACAGCGGCACAATTCCTAAGCTGCAAGTTAAAGTAAACTCTGCGATGGCCGATTAAATCCTCCAGATCTCTAAATTTCCGATGAGTATCAGCAGCTTTTGCGTCCAGTTCCAACCGCAGCTACTCAATACCGTACTCGGCCATTCTGGGACAATGTTTAGTGGTGTAGCTGGAAACAACATTCCAGCTATCACAAGAAATTTTATGACGTATTTGAAGCAGTAGCGCATAAGCGCGCAAAATATTTCCACAACTTTTGTTTCATAGGATTCCGGAAATGAAATGCGTGAACGATATTTTTCTTCAAAATCCAATAGGTCATTCAGTAACTGGGCAGTTGCTACCGAATTCTTAGAGTTGATATAGGTCACTGCTGTTATGAATATTAAGCCGTAGGCTATCATTGATTGGAATGCTCTCCATTGTAAAGAATCATAGTGACGTCGAAAGAGAAAGTTAAAAATCAACAAGCAGTACAAAAACGCAATTGTGAATCCAATATGCTTCATGTCCTTCTTCGCTTGGAATCTGCGTTGCTCCTTTTTCCATTCGTAAACTTGGAAGTAGAAGTTGATTGTATTACTTTCGTTATATCTCACTTTGCCCCTATTGACGATATTGAGAATATGAGGAATAAACCTAGTGAAAACCCTTTTCTATTACAAATGCAAATGCAAGCGTTAAGTACAGAGCCTAAAAAGCAAGGAGTTTTTATAGGCTGAAGATTGTGATGATATTCAGGAACTCGTGTAATATGCTCCACTGTAAAACACACTTGTTGCAAAGCTAGACACAAAATAAGACAGACGTATTTTCTTGCGATTGATTATGATTGTGACTTACATAAATACATACATGTGATGATTACAACGATACTGGGGATATACAACATATCATGCATTACCTAATAACGTAAGTATATTAGCATGCATGAATGCCAAGCAGGAACTAGGAACATGGTTTGGTAGCAAAAAGATTACACTCATTTCATGAAAAAGTCTTTGTTCTTCAAAGAAAGGATGAACGAGTGTAGTTTCACTGTATTTTAAATTTTAATGAGAACTATATAGTATGGACTGCCCTTCCAACATAAAATATTCAGAAGGTGTAAATTATCGTTAGTGTACAAAGTACGATTGCATTTTAAGACTGTTACACAGTACAATAGTAAAATATATGTTTTAGACAAGCTTGTCACTTTTCAAAGTATAAAACTGGAGCATTAACATCAACACCAATTTCTGGTAAGATAATTGAAGTTCTGGTTGACTAATCCTGGTGGTGTTACCTGCTGTCTTATTGGTGACACCAATGGAATTGGAATTTTACATGTAACATCTATTTAGAATCGAAAAACCAAAATTTGCAATGTTAAATGCATATTAAGTAAGTGGTTTGGTTTGATTTATCTATTCCCAGTTGTACTTACTTACCCACAACATTCTTTCTTCTTCGTAGTAGTACTGTCAGCATCCCCCCAAACCCTCAAAATGTTCTCTCGTTCTCTCACAACTGAGGCTAGTATCTGCTCATTTTGCAGTATAGCCGCTGCCACAGAACGAAATACTGCTTCGCAGTTTATGTCATCCCTCGCTGATGTTTCGAAAAACGGCATGTTTTCAGATTCAGCTCTTTTCTACGATAAAATTATGTCATTTTACTATTTCAAAAGATTAGTTTTACTTCATACATAATTCAATGAATCCATCAAAACTTACTCTTGCATTTTCCGTGTTCACTTCACGATCAACAGCCTGGTCGCACTTGTTGCCTATCATGATTCTAACGCAGTCTTCTGGGCCGTACTTTGTTGCAAATGCAGTCCAATAATCCAACCTGTTGAAAGACTCCTGGTTGGTAATGTCATAAACGAATATGATTCCGTGAACACCTCGCAAGTAGCCTGCATTAATTGAGTGAAATCTTTCCTGGCCACCGGTATCCCACTAAAAATTGAACGAAAACCGCAATATCATCAATAGAAATTCTCCTGCAAATCCCATGGTACACTATACACTTTAGAAAATCTTACAATGGAAAGCTGAACTGTTGAGTTGCCGATTGTAACCGTTTTAAAACGCATATCAGCTCCGACAGTTGAAATATGCCGTTCAGAAAATGAGTTATCCTGAAAAATGAAGAACATACACTTCATGATTTTTAGTGGACGACAGAGAAAAATTCATCAAATTTTATTCCACTTTCCATACAAGACTTACAGAAAACCTACAAAGAACGCATGTTTTACCCACGCCAGTTTCCCCAAGTAGAATGACTTTGAATGTGTAGTCACTGTTGAAAGATGAAGTGCTTGCAAATGAAAAAGCTTAAACTGTAAGGAAATGGCATGTTGAGTGTTTGAGGAATCTTACATTATAGGATTCTGCTCGGCTCCATTTTCATTTGACACTCCCAGCACTTTGAAAGTACTATCTCTGTAAGATGGAAAAATAATTTTGAACAGTCAAAATCAGATTAAAATCTTGGAGAAATGGACTGAGAAGACTAACATGAGAGGTATCTTTTGCAATTCATTCTGAATTGCTACACCAAATGTATTTATTGGTGAACTGGTTGATGCTGATGGGGTTTCTGTCATTTCTCCATGTAGGTGACGCAAGCTTTCCTCAGTGATTTCGGCTGAACAGTGACATCTTAAAATGAACCAACGAACATGTTGTTTTAATAGTTTCTTATAATATGCAGCGTCCATACTCCAACCAAAAATCCAAAACTAAATTGTGATGTAATGTGACACTATTTTTCGTTACCTGACCTTTTCTCGCTTAATCAAATGGAGAATACATTCCTGATGATAAATGTGTCCACATGCAGTAGTCACAAAGTAGTCTTCTGATGAAGCTGAAATGACAAAGAAATGTCCGTCTGAAATTCATGGCGAAAAATAGACTTTGTTTCAACAATTCCTAAAAAAGCTTGGTACCAATTTCTGATGAGAAGCAAATGGGGCAAATGTTATCTTCACTACGATCCATGTTAATTTCTTTCACAAATAAAATTATAAAAATTGCAATTATTATAAGGAAATAACTGCAGTCTGAGAATGGTGAGCACAAACAAAAACGGAAATCATAATGGAATTGGAATGTTTTGACTCAAACAAAAGGAATACAAACAAGATATCTTGTAATACAAACTGTAAGCGTTTTTCTTCATTACCTGGACCTTGGGCTCATAGACATCATCAGCATCAAATCTATTAGTCACTACTCCATAGCAAATTTAGCTTGCGGTTACCTTAATCATATCTCGCCATGCACGTGTAATACCATTCCATGTACTAGCACATTTATGCATACTTTTCTTAAGATATGATATCTTCAAGACGTCCTGCAAATAAGTAGGTGCTTGGACTTTTGTCTATGGGAAGTAGAAGGAAAACAGGTTACTGTGTTAAAAGTGTGATGCTTATTGCATAACCCTGACCTTGCGTAAAAAAGACTACCTGTGAAGCCCACTTCTTAAAGTGATATTATGCTTCCTATCGTCCCATTCTATTGGAGTACTAAGAGCGAGAGTGAACCTAATGAAGGAAGGTGACGAGGTGCATACGCATCACCATGAGTCACCACCACTATCATATCACTGTGCATGAATGCACTTGCTATATAGATGAGTTGAAGTACAAAAACAGTTAGAAAATATACTAATGCATAGATGAAAATGAATCTGCCAAAAAAATTAACGCAAGTAAAATGGAATGAAGATTTAATTTATAAGATTTGAAAGACAATATTTATTCGAATACACATTGCCACGAGTACTATACTTATCAGTCTCAAAGAAGTTACCTTACAACTACTTATTAATTACCAATCGTTTCTATTCAAGTTCGGAAAGACATGTTAAACGTTTGTATGTACACGAATTCTATTTGATATGTTTGTACTTCATTATAAAATAAAAGCTGCGATTGCTTACATTAATTTAAATTAACTTTAGCACTGGATATTGACAATTTCGGTATTTGTTTAGTAAAAAGTTAGAGTATCAGCACGAGTCTAGTCGAATCTAGATTACTACAGTACAGTATTGTTAATAAACGTTGATGCGACGTAATCGGACGTGACTATATTTTATCCTTATAAAAATCCTCCTCTTCCGTTCCACGACTTTGGCTTTGTTGAGGAAGCAGATGTAGTTTTCTTACTACCGCTGGAACTTGAGCCTAAGGTATAGCCTTTGCCTGGAAATGCTGCGGCTGTTGAATTGTTAACACTTGCAGTTGAACCAGATCCCAAGACATTACCTCGGCCTGAAAATATTCCATTTGAACTAGGTGGTTTTGGCAAGCCTGTAGAGGAGGCGGAAGATGGAACAGTGGAAGTCACAGTCGTTGGCTTTTCTAATCACAAATACAAGTAAAATATCAATAATACTGACAAGAACACAACTCAACATGAAACCATAATCTAATAAGCTCTAATACTTACTGGATGATCCAGCCACTGCGGCTTTCGGGGGAGAAAGAACTTTCCATGGAGGTTTCGCAGCAGTTGCAGTGCTTGCATTTGCTGCTTTAGGTGGAGGATGAAGTGAAGGAACTGCCTTGGAAGTTTTCGTAGCGGTCGATGAACTTGCCCGAGCTGGCGACGAAGTTTTCCTCTTGGCAGTTTTCGCAGTGTTTGGTTCAGGTTCTTTGATCTTGACAAACTTGCCTCCACAATTCCGCTGATGATCATTGTACCACAAATCATTTGGTCCAGGTGCCCGGTTCATTGAACGCTTAACCATTCCGAAGTAAGGAGGACGATGTTGACACTGTCCATCACATTTCCACCAATGAGTTTTGAAGTAATCCACCTCCTCATGGAAAGAATGATATACCTATTTGGAGTTTAATTATACTGATTAATTACCAAAATCATAAATATAAATACATGGCTATATAGTTTAGTAATAAATTTACGCTGATTTTCGCCCCAGTCAACTTGTTGATACGATTCATGTGAGCAAGGAAGTCAGGTCCGTGACCTTCCCGATCTCGACTGCCTTCAACAACAAAGAGATAAGCATGAATCATCTCGTGCTGGAATTTAAAAAAAGAAAGAAGTTTTTAACAGTTCTGCTGTATTGTATCTAGAATCAATTAAACTTAATAATTATTTACCAATAAAGTCTCCACCAAGTCCTTCCTCGGTCGAAGGGACAGCAACGGCTGTGACAAAGTGATAGAACAATCTCTAAACTGTCCTCGAATCGAACATTTACACAATCCAGCACAGGTCGTCATTCTCGAACTCCAATCCACATACACGGAACACAGCTGCCCCCAAAAGAACTCCTTGTTGAACTCACTGAACAACTGGTGAACATCAGGGTTGGGGTCAATCAGCTCCCAACTTGCGTCCACCAGTGAATGGTACTTGTTTGCTGCCATCGTCAATCAATTAAAATTAAAGTTAACTGCTGTAATCTCACATCACACTTTCTTCAATCCCCACCAATCGTAAATGGCAATGGAATGTGAAATAATCCCTTCCAACTAAAAACAGACAGATATCCACATCCGGAATGTCGTATGTCTAACTTTGGTTCGAAATGAATAGATCAAGATCCGGATCGATCTTGCAAAAAAGAACGAGGTTTTTCTATCTTTGTTTTGGGTCTTTTCACAGCAAAAATGCATTTACACTCAGCTGCTCAATGTTGTTCTTTCCTCAAAGCACAAGAGCGAAGAAAGTATTGGAAATAGTGTCAAATTGACAATTGGAAGTTCCAAAATGAAGCCGGCTAGCTTATCTATTTTCTTAGCTCCATGAACGTTAGGACAAGATCGAATGATGTATATTTTGCACTGAATGCATGGAGAATGTGTGGTTGCAATTTTACAAGTTCTACTCTGATTCTTGTTCTTACGTATATTTCTGTTTGATACATAACGAATATGCATAGTATAATCATATGCATAGACTCAAAGTTTGTTCAGGACTGACAATCTTTACAGATCGAAAGACAAAGACACTCAAGAAAGGCTATATAATACGTCATTTCTACTTCCAAACGTTTATATGTTGTGATTAACTTATGCATTGCGTATATATAGAAATTAATCTGCTAAAAAACTAAGTAAAGTACAGAATGGACTGAAGATTTAATGAACGATATGACGGACAATATTTATTCAAACACACATTGTCACGGGTATTATACTTATCAGTCTCAGAGAAGTTACCTTACAATTAGAGTTCGGAAAGACATGTTACAAGTTTGTATGTACACGAATACGATTTGATATGTACTTCATTGTTAAAAAGAAGCTCGATAATCGACCCCCGATTGCTTATACTAAAAAAACTATCGTTAGCACTAGGTATTGATATGAAACAATTTTGTATCACTGCTATAAAAATAGTTTCCATAAAGCCTAACGTTTACCTGGAAATGCTGCACCTATGAAATTTCTAACACTTGCAGTTGAACTAGTTTCAAAGAGGCTGGAATATATTCCAATTGAGCTATGTGGAAGTGGCCTTGATAAGCTTGTAGAAGTGGCGGAAGATGATGGAACAGTGGAAGTCGCCCTCTTTAGCTTTTCTAATCACAAATACAAGTAATTTTTAATGATACTGACAAGCACGCAATTCAGCATGAAACCATGTAAGATAATATGCTCTAATACTTACTGGATGATCCAGCCACTGCGGCTTTCGGGGAAGGAGGGGTTTTTGGAGCTGAAGTTTTCGCAGTGGTTGATATGCTTGTATTTACTGCTTTCAGGGGAAGACGAACTTTGCTTGAAGTTTTTGCAGCGGTTGATGTACTTGTATTCCTTGCATTAGGTAGAGGAAATCTCTTGAAAGTGATCCTAGCGGTTGACGATCTTGTCCGTACTGGTGACTTAGAAGCCTTCCTTTTAGCAGTTTTCGAAGTGTTCGGTTCAGGTTCTTTGATCTTGACAAATTTGCCTCCACAGGTTTGCTGATGATCATTGTACCACAAATCATTTGGTCCAGGTGCTTGGTTCTTTGAACGCTTGCAGATTCCGAAAAAAGGAGGACGACTTCTACACGGTCCGTTACATTTCCACCAATGAGGTTTGAAGTAATTCACCTCCTCATGGAAAGAATGGTACACCTATTTAGAGTTAAGTTATACTGATTAATTACCAAAATCATATATATATATATGGCTAGGTAGCAATAGTAAACTTACACTGATTTTCGCCCCCGTCAAGTTGTTGATACGATTCATGTGAGCAAGGAAGTCAGGTCCGTGACCTTCCCGGTCTCGACTGCCTTCAACAACGAAGAGATACGCATGAATCATCTCGTGCTGAAATGCAAAAAAAAACTTTGTTTTCAATTTCCAACTCTTGATAAGGTCTTTTGTATTGCATCTATAAAAAATTGTATTATTTTACCAACAACGTCTCCACCAAGTCCTTCCTCGGTCGAAGGGACAGCAAAGACTGTGACAAAATGATAGAACAGTCCCTTAACTCTCCTCCTCGAAAGGCGCATTTACACAGTCCAGCATAGCTTATCATTGTGGAACTCCAGTCAACGTGCACGGTGCCCAGCTGCCCCCAAAAGAACTCCTTGTTGAATTCACTGAACAACTGGTGAACGTCAGGGTTGGGGTCAATTAGCTCCCAACTTGCGTCCACCAGCGAATGGTACTTGCTTGCTGCCATCATCAATCAAAGTTGACTACTGTAATCTAACATCAAATATGGAATCCCACCAAACTTAACACATTCCAGAAAGAAGGATGATCAGGTTCGATTTTGCGAAAAACCAGCGACAAGAAGAGCGAGATTTCCTGTTCTCTTTCATTATTTTTTGGAGTATATTTCCATCAAAAAATGCTTTTACGCTCAGCTGCTCCATGTTGTCGTTTCCTTAACACTTATCATGAGTTTCAAAATGAACTCAACCTTCATGGACCCTAGCACATGTTCGAAACAGTATAGTTTCCAGCTGTAGGCTGCAGCTGAGATAAAAATAGTGCAGATGAGAAATGATGAGAATGAAAGGGATAATGTCCTTATGTTCTTGTGTATATTTCTGCGTGATACATAACGAATGTGCATAGAATGAAGTGTTGTTCTGTCAGATGTTTATACTTTGTCGTGCCTCAATGCAATGATCTGTCTAAAAGTGATTGAAAATTTCAATACACATTTTTATTAAATTTTAACCAAATTGACTTCAGAAATTTCTATATGACCGCTGTAAAATCTGGATATCCAAATTGTAATGTGTAATACTAAATTCATTGTAAGGTGACTGTTGATGTTGGAGAAAGTCTACTGATTTACTTGTGTAAATTAAAAAATTAAAATGGAGAGTGAAAGTGCTAACGTGGAAGGTGGTGACCACCAAGAAACTGCTGAAAAGTTATCCTGTGGTGAAAATCCTATGCTGAATTCTGTGGTGTGTGATTTGCTAAGCTGGTTATTTTAAACATGTTCATTTCAAACAGAATTTGTGAGTAATCAATCAATGGTCGTTGTTATTTCAGGTGCTTCGACACTTTTTCCAAGTTGTTCCACTCTCCCACTTGAAAACTTGGCGGATGGTGTGTCGAATTTGGTGGGAGGAGTCTTTACCTCGCTGGCGAGAGGAAGCTTGGCTAGTTCTGGATGATAATGATGACGATAATTGGGAAGTCCACCGTCCTACTACTCCAGCTCGCCTTTCGATGGGAACCTATTTCCAAATGCTGACAACACCAAGCCACCCATACTACCTGACGGAACCCTATTTTCAAAGGTACATTCTCAACAACTGGGAACTAAGACTGAGAAGGAGAACCAACCAAACCAAATTTTGGAAAGGTTACGGACACCTCGTGAAGCAGTTGGAAATAAGATACTCGACAGTTTTGAGCTACAAAGCTTTTCGCAGAATACTGTTCGCTCTTACTCCCAATTTGGAGTATTTATCTTTGAATGAAAACTATTACGGATGTCGTCGACCGAAGCAACTGCTGCAAAATAATGACCAACCCTCCAATAGTTTGAATGTGCAGAATAAGCTGAAAGAGTTGAACATTGCCCTCACGTTTGAGTACATAGACCAATATAAGTTGCCATTTATGTGGATAGAAATTTTGAAGCAATTTCCAAACATAAAGGTTAGTTTTCGTGTTCAGTCATCTCAAATGTTTATGATATTTCAATCTTAAAGGTTCATTTGGTTTTTATAGAATTTTACGCTAAAAAATCTTTGCTTTACAAGACCGTACGAGGAGCTGAACGAGCTTTTAAAGTCAATTAAAATTCTTCGGGAAGCAAGCTCATTTGGAAGTGAGTTAGTGCAGTTACAAAACCTTCACATATTGGATTTGTAAGCAGGAATTTTTAAAGAGTATGACATACTTAGGTAATATTAGTGTGCATTTAATTTTTTTTGTCATTTTTTACAGGCAAGAGAAACCGCTCACAGTATTCCCTTTGAATACATTGTCTTATCTCGAGGAACTTTGCTTTCCCCTCACATCCCTCTCCGTTGATATCGGATCTGGAACCAGATGGCATGATTTCAAAAGAATTCTTATCATGTCGTCAAAAACTCTTCGGAAACTGGTTTTGTACCGCTCGGGAGAGTCCGCACAAGAACCTTCTCTGAGTTTTCCGTTTGGAGTTGCTTTGGATGCCCTTAGAGAATTGAGATTTGTTGGACCTCACATTTGTGATAATTTGGACTTTCTACAATTTACGCCACACTTAAGTAAGCTCGAAATAGGATATTTTCAAAATGACGATCTCGTAAGCAGTACGAAACTGCGTGAAAGGGGAAGTCAGAGTCAGCTATTTTTGAAGATGTGGGAAAGGACACATTTTAAATCAGTACTTCCCTCCATGGAAGTTTTTCTGTTCGGCGATGACGGATGGGTGTGCGGTCTTGCTGAGGCGGAAGCTGTCACAAGAATGATGCCAAACTTGAAAGTTTTTGGGGAACGAAAGTCTACATGAGTTTTGTGTAGCCCATATGATATCGAAACCTATACTGTGAATGCACGCGATTGTAAGAAGGACGTTTTGAAAGCTGTGATTATCCGAATTCATTGAGGTAACTAATAATTACAAACTTCATAATATGAAATCAGTTCCTAAATGAAAATATAATTCGTTTGTGTGTTATCTACATCTTTGTTCGGTTGTTCTAGAGTCACGACTGTTGAATTTGGATGCGGACAAAAACCCAGTAAAAAACTTGACAAACTACATGATGACACCAAATCTTTCTTTTAACCATTGTCAGTATTATCAGCATACCTACAAACGGGAACTACTTAATGCCGATCGCTGTCATAAAATTACAAAGATACTTTGTTTTTTAGCAGGTTAATTTTTTTAAAGTATACAATTTATAATGTATAATATATTATAACGGCATATTTTTGAAAATACATATGAAAACAGCAGAGTAATCAAGGATTGGAAAACTTTATTCATGGTTTGAGTGCATTTGAATGAATGAAAATCAAGTCGTCAATGAACGGTTCTACAATTCGTTTAGCCTTTCTGTATCCTTTCATTTTCAAAAACTTTATGATTTCCTTGATCTTGCTATTCACTTCCACACTGATAACCTGTTAACCATAGATGAGGTCAGAAAAACACTTTAATTGAGATAACATGATTAGAATCTGTACGTACCTTGATTGATACTTTATCAAACGGGATCGTTTTCAAGACTTCAAACTCTGCCCCTTAAATTAGTAATGACAATTCGTCAAAAATGTATGTGTCGACACATTGTGTTTGTGTTGTATCAACGAATGAGTCGAGTGTTTCATGAAATATGTCATTCCTGGCGCAAAACACTTTGAGTGGACACGACTTGAAACAACACACTTGACACATTAGACAAATTGTTAGACACACAGAACGACACAAATATCGGTGACACAACCCAATCAATTGAATTTTGGTACATGCCAACTGTGACACGGCACAAACTCTCTGTGTGACATGTTGACATGACCTTGACATACTAACCTTCTATATCTAAACTCATGTAATCTACGTGGGTTCGTCCAATAGCGAGAAGCAGGGAGTACAACGGAAAACACTGAACAGCGAACGGCTCCGAAAAGTCACCTTTTTTTACAGTTCCTTTAAAGAGGTTTGGAATGTTCCCTATCCCGTTCCACTTGTTATGCGTGACCATATTTATCTGCAAACTCAAATCATCATGATTCATCATTAGTACATCAAGGTTCATTTAAATAGTTAAAATTTTAAAATCAGGACTAGTATTACATACTTTTACAGAATTATTGAAAGGTGAGAGACAACATTTAGCTACCCAAGCTTTCCTTTTCTTGCTCAAAAGTCTTTGCAGAGGAGCTGGATCCGCTTCTACAAGCAGGCCACTCCAACCATGGAATACTTCCAGTGGCAAACTATTCGACAGAAACTCGCCGTCGTTGGCACCAGCTTCTATGAAAAATCCGTTACTCTGCGATCCACAATTAAGGGAAAATGTAAATACACCTTCCAATATTAGATGCAAATCTAGTTTTTGCAATGCAAATCTAATTACTTTATTGCGAAGTAGTTTCAAAACCGCTGATGTAATGGGTCCCTTCCAAACAACTTTCCTTGTTAAATTTCTTTCCACGCTGGAATCCGGTTGGGCACGTAGATAATCATTTTTAATGAAACGTAGCAAGTCTAAATCGTCGTACTTCATGGAAGTAAAATTCACGTTTGTCTCATGGTGCTCAAAGAACGAAGTTAATGAGTTCCAGCCCTGGTGTACTAGTAAAATCGTATTGTAAATTAAGTAAGTGAAAAGGAATATGAGTATGATTTCTAAAGTTAGCACGGCTACCCTTTGAACTGGCCTACAACTAAAGTATCTCATTTTGTAGCGAGAAATACACACGTTGTCTTAATATAAATATTCTTTCTTACAAAGATAGGTTCATACAGTAATGCACTTAGGTATATAACGGCCATGAATATGAATCCTTGGATTTGTCACAATATAAGGCTTACAAATTTAGTCAATTGTTCGATTTTTTATTGCATTCAGCATTGTCTTCTGACTAAATGCAGCTTGATGATACTTTCACTTTCATTCAATCAAAAATATTGAAGTGGGCAGTGTATAAATTAAAACTTGCATACTGCATCAGTTCCCTTAAAATACTTATAAGCATAAATGAAATAGTAAATGCAAATCTCTAAAAAGGATATTTTGAGAAATAACTAATTACAGGTATATCATTTTGCGCACTGATGACTGACTAGTCAAGGTAAATGCAATAGTAACGGATAACCTTTCGTGCGCATGTATTGGAAATTATGCGTGTAAGACTATGGAGTATAAGCTATCAAACAACTACTCAAGATCGACTGCTATTATTTATACCATAGATAAGGAAATTGCTATAAATAAACTATAAACATTTGTTCTTTCCTAAGCTATGAGAAGAAATTAGATTCAAAATCATTACTTCATAAGCTTGATCTGAACAATCATTTACCATGTAAATGTAAAATATTGTGAAGTGATAACACAAGTTCGGTTGTAAATGTCTAGATATTATGCAAGTATGCTGGATTTTTGGATGATTACATAGTAATCTTGCACGCAAATCTAGATTTGTCCGTGTTCTATGTTTGTAAAAAGTAATATTTGCACGTTTTGCACACTTAACTGACCATTACAGCTTTAACATCCTATATGAGCTCATAAGCATAACGCAAACGTCTCATGATTTCGAATACGATACGTATTACAGGGAAAAACGTAAAAGTATTCGAAGTGTAATAGTCACTTTAAAACATAATATTATTCTCGTATGATAAAATACACCTGAAATGTACAACACGAATATATTCTAAAAATACTCCTTACATACAGGCAATAATTTTCACCCGAGCAAAATTATATGTTAAGTATGAAACATTCTTTCCTGAACTTTTGAAACGATTACCAATTTTATGTATTCTAAAAGAGGAAGAAACAACTAATTAGCTACTAAAGACTTTGTAAAATTATGTGTCAACTACACTGCCCGATCCCAAGAAATCCTGGCAATGAAAATGTCGGGAAATATATACATGTAATTTACTTCCAGTTTGTTTCCAGCTCTTCAAGTTTCAATTTAGTCAAAATATAGACTTCACTGCTTAAAAATGAAATTACTCTTGACAATATTTACAGCCTTGTGCGTTGTCGTAATATCATTTAGTTTCCAGTCATTGTCAACACACGCAGATCTGTTGCATTATCTACTAACCAAGATTCCACCATTTGCACACAACCCTCATATTTATACGATTTACATGATAGACGAGCATAAACTTGAGGCAGCAAGTCGTAAACCAACCAATTCTGATCAGAATTCGATGTATAAACGCGTAATAATCAACACACAACTGCCAAAGTTTGCTCAATCTCAACAAATGGATAACATGCTTAACCGTCCACAGTCTCGGTTTACCCCAACTTTAAATTTGTTCATCATTCCATTCCAGGAAGTTGCTTTTAATGTTCTCGAAATATCTACCAAGGTGCGTCAACAAAGGTTTAGCCGGTTCCTAAAGGTTCACGATAGAATTGCAATTAAATTTCAACTATATATCACATCAGTTTTTATTCACGTTGACATCAGCAGTGACAATAACTTCGAATGCAATGAGAAGATGCTTTTCAGCATGGGCAATTTGATACTCCGATATCCAGCAACAAGATTAATTTTGCATATCCATCAAATTGACAGTAGAAAAGAGGACGACCATGTCCACACTACTAGCCCCAAAGTATGTGCCATACATACCCATGGTATTATAAGACTCGAATTCTCGCAGTTCGTCCAGGATTTCACAGATTTCTACAAACTTCACCGTGCAATTACCAGAAACGTCAATGGGGGCCGTATTCTAGCGTTCATTAAGGGACAATATGACTTACTCGTCTGGGATAAGAACGAATTGTTGTACTGCGGAAGTCGAAAGCAACATTTGAATCCAGTATGTGGGAGGGAAGCTAGGGCTTTAATAACTCTACGGAACGTTCATAATGCAAGTATTTCCGTATTGACAGAAACGTCACACAAAGCATCTCAGATCAACGGGCAACCGTTACCAGAACCGCATATTTTTACGTTTGTGAGATTTGTTTTTGAGGATGTAGATGTAAGTTTGAACAGATTGGAGGAAATAAAGTTTCACAGTAATGAAGAAATGGTTTTCTTCTACTGCAAAGAAAAGAAGGAAACTGGCTCAAACTTCAAATTTTCTATTTGGATTGAAGCATTCTCGATTTCCATTTGGGTGCTCATCATGGCTGTACTTATCTTTTCCAAAGTGTTGGAGCTGCTGGGAAAGCTATTGAAAAATCAACTGAGCATGAAACCAACCAGCGGTATCTTTATAGAACCGGAAACTCTGTTTAAAATTATGGGCATTCAAGCTATGGTTGGAATTGCGTTTTCCCGTTCACTTTATGAAAATAGTTTGACAAGCGTGGTGACAATAGCTCCCGTTCAAAAGCCATTTAACTCTTTGAAGGATTTACTACAACATGGCTACAAACTAGCAGATACGGATAGCAGAGAGATTTACAACGCTACACTCTTGTATTCCGATATTCCGAAGGAAAGTTTGCAGGATAAATTTATAGTCCTACCTTCAGATATGACAAATTCTTATAATTTTTGGAAACTCGTAGTGGACTACCAGATGAAGGGTAGACCAATCGGATTTTTGGCCAGCAAGTCTGCAGCGACCACAACAAACCTGCATCTAAAATCTGTTGTGAGGAAGAATGAGCTGGAAGGAATACTTGGATGTTTTCAGGTTTCGCAAAGATTCCCAAAGGTGATGTACCACTGGAAAATTGGTACACCAAACCGGTACTGGATCATGGAAACCATTCAAAGGACTTATGACTCTGGAATATTTTACAAATGGCAGGAATGGACAGACTGGGGCTACCTGTTGAAGGTTAAACTTCTCCGAGAAATAGATCCAGTACAGCTACTTCCTGATTATATAACTTCAACAAAAATCCATACTGTTCTTCTGCTTTCACTTTTGTTTTCTCTAATTTTTTTCATCGTTTTGATGCTTGAAGTTTTCTCGATTGTTATCAAGAATATGAAATACGACTGTTTTAAGACTGCTGGTTTTGTGATCTTAAAGCTCTTTCATAATTCCGTTGATATTTGTATTCAAAACATACATTCAGTTGTGATTGGAACTTTCCAGTTGAAAGACAACGTTTTCAGTTTTCTGCGTTCAAAATTTTCTTCATTGTACTAGTTTACCCTAT
>JAQGAP010000840.1:0-25978 GCA_034697805.1 Orchesella bifasciata
CGCAACTACGACGGGACGCAAGTACGATGGGACGCAACTTGACCCTGGGACGCAAGTATGACGGGACGCAAGTACCCTAGACCCAGCAGCTGCAATGGTAATATTACAAACCTATCTTTTACTATACATGAAAAAGTTGTTTAAGCTTTTTACGTAGTAAAATGTAATTTTTAAAGTCCAAAACTAAAATGTAAAAGTTACAAATGTAAAAATCGGCCTGATAAGTAAGATTTGTAAGTAGATCATAATTTTAGGTTGAAGTAGGTCTCACAAGTTCGTTGAAAGAAAAAATGAAAAACGGGTCCCTTAGCTGATAAGTATACCATTATTTATATTTATAAGACAATAGTTAAGGTTATGTAAGATAAACATTATACTTTAAAAAGTGTGTTTTGCTTTTGTACCGATATTTTTGTATGAGTATAGAACGAAGTCAAATGTTTTTAGTAATAAATGTTCACATTGTACTTAAGTAACTTCTTTTTTCCAGACTGTTTATTGTTTCATGAGAAAATGTTTGGGTTACATGCATGCATCGTTAAAAAACTAAAAAGGATACCAGTGAATTTAAATACAATGACAAACGTATTTTTCATAGCTGCTTGCATATGTTTGATGATTGTGGGAGAAAGATGACAGCATACGAGCGGCAGCATTTTAGTTTCTGGTTGTTGAATACAAAATGACGACGCAATTCCCGATGATCCAATGCACGCCACCGTATCTATTCGTATGGAGCTCGGGGGACGGATTTCCATCCCTAACCAAATTAGTATTCAGGTATTTGAAGTACATGGGTGAATATGGGTGAACTTATGTAGCAAATAATGCAAGGTAAATAGCCATGTGATGGAACGCAACAAAAACAGGCACAGAAAAACTGGAAAGCCCAATGCTTTGGGGTTTATCAATATGAAACCTAAATGTGTATTTTGTATTGTTCAATGTTTTAAAGAAAGATCGTAGCTTGCATTTCTCTTGCCTGCACATCGCTAAAAAGATCTAACTCAATTTTTTTGCAAGATGTGACATTTGACACATAAATGAGCACACTTTGTTACGTTATGGTTTAGGAATTTAGATTCATAGCCTTGGTCTCTTTCATAAATCCGTAGTCTCAAACAAGAGCGAAATTCGCTTTATAAACGAAGTTCTGTATGTAAAACCTCGTCTACGCATTGGATATGCAGGTTTACGTATACCATGCGTTATGACCCAAAGCCAATTGAATGAGGAGAACGACAGATGAAGGTGGTGAGGACGGTGGGAGCAACTTTCCATAGTAGGTATTTCCAATGTTTGTGTTGACCATAGAAAAGTAAGTACGTGCAGCTAAAGTTCTTGATCATTTATTTTGCTTCTCATTTAGCTGAACACTTTTGCTTGTATTTTATTTACAGCTTAGCTTACTGTGTGCGCTAATCAGCATGCTGTCACACTTACTCACTTCAGCATTTTTTAGAGAAAGAGAGGGAATGATATCGGGTTTATGGGCTTGTATATTCTGTAATAGCTCCTTTGGTCATTGCCTAGCTGCATCATGTACAAAAATACTAATTAGTTTTGCCAATATGTGAAGATTAAATAGCTCCTGGCTTCCCTTGAATTTTTAGAATGCATTTTTAGCAAACTCTTGTTCTCCAAAAAAAATGTAGGTAGAAACACATTTCAGTCTTGCTCTGCTGTGTTTGCCTTCATTTTTGCATGCTCAATTAAAAAAAAATGTGCATTTTAACCTTGAACCACGAGTCGCCAGACGTTGGCTTGAATATCTTGTATGCATATCTAGTCGGCGAGCGATTAGCCTTTTGTTTGCATTTTCACAGAATACTTTAGGGGCCTTAAAGTATTCTCCCCATTCAAATAAAATGAGCATTCAGCTGAGTAATCCCATTCCACTCGTTTGCCTGACATCAGCTAATTGAGCTCCAGTCAGTAGGCTTATAAACAATTCAACTAGCAACAATTTGTCATTTTATGCATTTCATTGTTGGAGCAGAAAACATAAGCTTGCATAATATAGCTATTTAAATTTTTGGGGGATTTAAAAGTCTTTTAGCTTGACACAAAAGTAAGTACACTATTTAGACGACTGCAGTAGAGGACCACATTAAAATGTGTCATTACTACACATTACTACAAGTATGTGTATTGAAGGTGATATATCAACATCTAAATAGATGATGCGTGGCGAGAGAAGATGATGAAAATGCTGATCTAGAAGCAGAATGTGTTTCAACACAGCCAAAAAGAAGGGAAACTAGAATGCTAGGAGGTTATTACAAGTTATTACATTCGAATAATTTTATTTTTAAGGGAAAATGCCATTCAGAGTGAGTTTGGTGGAGTTATGGAGAGCGTTAGATTAAGGTGAAAATTTTACACCTGGTTTTCCTTTCCTTTTACCTTTCACGTAGACAGAGAGGCAGAAGTGTTTGATTAACTTTTAGTAGCAAACTGGATTTTTGAGAGGAAATTATGTTCATAAGCCATTTATATATCCAGATTTTCGAGATTGACATTTAAAGAAATCATGTATTAATTTGCTCCACTAATTGCTCTTCCAATATTTTAGTAAACCTGGCCTTACAGGAAAGGTTAAGGCAGGAATAGTTTTGTCAACCTGTTTCCTTTCTCCCAACTTTCACAATGCAGAAACCTAATCGGAAGGAACCACGACGTTTGTTGGCACTAAAGGTAAATATTGTTGTTTTACATGTTTATTTATAATGCGAAATTAATAATATATGCTAATTATTGTTTGATTTAGATTTTTATTAAAACGGGATATTTGCATTTTTAGGTTCAAATCTCCGTGAAGGTCAAGCTCACTGCAACTCTCAAAGAGGTTCTTCAACAAACATTAAATGAAAACTGAGCGTTTTTTCGTAATGCTATGACTAGGGTGATTGAAATTGAAGATGTAAAAATTACTATAGTTATACATTTTTATTCGTGTACCTTCTCTGCTCTGTACAATAACAAATTCCTTGCTAAGGGTCAAAAGCAAATTAGATAAAGCTGACTTTAAATCTTAATTTTTTCTGAAAACCTGGACCTATTGCCAATCCAGTTCCTAAATGCTATTGCTATATATTTTTAGCATTGAGTAATTGATAATTATTGGATTATTTGCAAGGTAACGATTATTATAGATGTTGAGGTTGAATTTCATCCATTTTTTACCTGCTTTCCTTGTTTTTAATTTTAATTCCTTCTGATTGTGAGAAGTTTCTCAGATAAACCTATAAAATGTTGAGTAATATTGTTATTTATGTAATAAACGTGGTAAAACGTCACTTGCCACATCCAATATTTTGTTAATAATATTTATCAAAGCTTGATTTGGAAAAGTTTTTGTAGTTGTTAACACGAATTTTAAAAAATTGAACGTCTTCCTGGAATATTTTAATACAATATAATTTTAATATTTGTAATGATAATATGATAATGGATCAGAAAACAGAAGTTGTGAGATTTGTAATGAACAAAAATAATAATGCCACGTACTCTGAAGTTATGTATGCGTTGGTAAATGTACTCAAACTTTCTCCTTACTATCATTGCATACACAAATTTTCAAGTGTAATATACTTTAGACTATTTCACATCGAATGTAAAACTGTTGTGTCAGGATTTAAGCATTGCTTGATGTATAAATATCAATTACGTTTTGAGTGGTGAAGTATGATTCAACTTTAGGTGTTCAGGTTATCCAGTTCATGAGGAAATAAAAAACATAGAAAATGTTTATTGCGTAGAAAAGAATATTGCGTTTGAAAAAATTTGTATGGATAACATAAAACAAATTGTAGAGCATCAACGAGATACACAAGGGTTTTGTAACTGATAAAGAGACACAGTGTGGTGAAGAGTTTGACCGGCGTTTGTCTGCGTGACATTCTTATATGTTTGGAGGACACATCCGCTCTGCATAGCGGGAAGCGACTGCTGAATACTAAGTATTTTCACTCGTTTATATTTTCCAATCAGATCCGATTACAAAAAGTCATTACAAGGTTACATGAATTGGCTAGTTATTCTGAAACATTCATACTCCTTTAACTTTAATTGCCATAATGTATTCTGGAGTAATTAATTCACCTTTTGCTCGAGTACAAAATTAACAAAATCAGGAAATGGAGTAGGAAAACAAGCAAAGCTAAGAGTAGTCCTTTCTGTCACAGAAATTCCGCGTCTACCCAAGGTCTGAAAAATATTTGAATTGCGATCTGTCAAAAATAGTTTTTAACTTGGATTTGAGACTTTCCCTGGCACACAGATGGTACACCATTCAAACACGCAGGAACTTTGAAACTGCATACATTTCAATGTAAACATGGACAAACATGTTTCATCCATCACTCATAAACTTAAATGGGGATTCTCTGTGTTTACAAGCCATTATTCTGAGTTTTGTCAAAAATTCAACTGAAGGCGTATTAATAGAGGCCAAGTCTAATAACCGGAAAATTATAATGCAAAAGCATCAACAACAAAATTTAGGCTAAACAAGTATGCCGCCAATCATGATTGAGGCCTAGGTCACATGGGTCAACCAAAATCCGTAGTGTTTTCCCTGCCATTCGTCTTTCATCTAGCATACAGTTTACATGAAAGGGCATGAAGGATGCATGAAACATGAACTGGGGAATAAAATCAATGAAAAAGACGGAAAAATTTTCCTTACTTTGGATGTTAAAGGAATAACTTTTTGCGTTCTAAAGGCCACACTAACATCAAAGTTTTTACTGCAAACGCCTCATATATTTTGTATCTTTCATCAATAAATTTTGATATGTTATTAAAATAAGTATTACGTCGCGACTGATGAAGAACTAGAAATCTTGTCGCGCAACAGCTATGGAGATTGCTTTTAATTTTAAATTAAATAACCATTGTATAAATTCGAAGTAGGAGTGCCCTAAGTATTTCGTTGCATTGTCCAATATATGCTCAGAGGAAATTAAATAAAGTAATCTGTCGCAATTTATTAAGGACAAGAAATCTGGTCAAGCGAGAGGTAATGAAAGTTTTAAAATTTGAAATAAAACCAGAATTTAAAATGGAAGGAGAAGCGTCCAAGTTATTAGTTTCTTTGCTCAGTTTATGCTCATATGTAATTAAAAAGAGAAAACTGTCATGACGTATGAAGGTGTCGGATATTTGTCATGCGACAGCTAACGAGTTTTTTCTGATTAAAAGTAAATTAAAACTGAAAACCCCAGTAATATCGTTTAGTGCTCTGGTTCTGCTCATATCTACTTGAAAGATCGCAACTCTGGCGCCGGTTCATGCTTGATAATAACTTCGTGCAAAAGCTAACGAGTTTTCGTCTAGTTTTAGATTTTAAAACTACATTGTAGCTATGTGGAAGCGTGCAAGATTGTTAGATTACTTTTGCAGAATTTTTTTTATTACCAAAGCTTCTTTTCAGTTATGCTTTGAACAACAAAAAGGCCTGCAATATACGAATAAAAAACATATCCGCAACATATAACTAACTCTACAAGTATCGTCACACAAGAGTTAATTTATTTGACATGAAGTCTTGCTAGATGTTAGGCTAAATCCAGTATGAAAAATTGTTCTACGTGTACGAGTATTGAGTTGAAAAACTACTCAGTGTCTGTTTGTTCGTCAAATATTCTGCAGTTGCTATTAAAATTTACTGACTGAACTTTTCGAAAGAAACGTTTTTTCTTCGCATTTCTACCAGACCTTAGTAAATTCTTAATTGTCACACTTAGATCTAAATTAAGTTTTTATTGTTGCTAATGCTAATATGCTAATTAATAAAATTGAATATAGATTTTAATGTATAATAGATTGTAGTTTAGCTTTCATCTGCAACAAAATTAGGTAATTGTCCGCTGTATTTTATGAAGGGTTGAAAAAAACTATTTAAATACTCAAAAGCTGTTCAAAAATTACAAAAGCACGGTTAGCTAAGTTGCATCCGTCTACACAAAAGGTTGCACATCAGTAAGACCATACACGAAAAGTTAATGTTATGATAGGAAAACACTATAAGTATTCACTAAAAGTAAGTACAAACTGAATCGCGATATTTTTTGCATTTAAAACTTTTCGGTAAGTTGTCGTGTTAATTCTATCTTTAAAATAAAGAATAATATTTACGCTTTGGTGAATAGTTTTATGCCGATTGTGATAGAAAAAAAGAACTAGAGTCAAGTGTCAAGCACCTAGTCATAGTTTAAGTATATAAGTCAAGTAAAAAAGCAAGGAAAAATTTAGGTAAATTATCTTCGCTGTCGACAAGGATTTGAAGAAACAAAATCTCACAATTAATCGCTTAGACGCCTATTTGTAATTGCTTATACAAAGTGTTATCTTAGATTAGATATAAATCTTCTTTTCATTAGCTTTTTGGTGCCAAAGTAATTAAACAACGACAGGTTTTTAATGAAGAAATCCATTCTTACACGTGTTTAGGATTCGGTGTTAAACATTACAGGACAGCATAGCAAGGGCTGATCCATCCAATCTTTCTGTACAATTGGTTTTAGAACATAAAATTGTAATTATAGCTACATACAGGTAGCTTTACACGTGGATCAATTTCCGGTGGACATTCCAGCTTTCTAACAAGACGATTTATCAGCTCTGCTAAACCCATTTACTAGCTATACTATTGTTTCACCCAGTTTTCGGACAAATTTGTTGCTGGTTTTCCCGCATTGTTTATAGAGCTTCTTGTCTCGCAAAAGGAAAATCTTTTGTTCAAGCACTTCAGAAATTAACCGCTTGTTTTTGCGAGCCGGTCCAAATACAGTTCTACGACGGCGAACGCTTACTTTGTTTTTGAGAGAACAATGGCCTCCATGAAGACATACGCCGGTTGGTCTGAGACGCAAAATATGCTGCTGCAAAATTTTAGAAATTCAACAACGCAATTTCTGTGGGACGAATCAACCTCAGTGTCAACATCAGCTTTTTCGCGGTGTATACTTCTACAGTGCATTTTGATAACTTTTAGTTTGCGTGTTTTCAAAGAGCAAAGGAGAAAATTAGATAAAACACTAGACAGTAATGCAATTCGGGACAAGGAATACCAACATATTTTATGGCACAACGCTCGAATGCAAATGCTCATGAGATTTACACCATCAGATCTCTTATTAATTTCAGATACAACTTTTCCCAAAAAATCTTATAAAAAAATACATGATCTGCAAACGAATTTGAATGAAAACTTTCATTGGGTGCGGGTTCCAAGCGCTATTCTATTACAAACAAAGATGCCCGGACTTTAGCCCTTGGATTCAAGGAGCAGACTTGTTTCGGCAGTTTATACCACAACTCTGTTGATGTTTGTAAATCCTGACGAGAATTTTGTAGCAATTGGCAGTTTTTCTGGCTCAAAAGGAATAGAGTACCACCTGGATAGATCGAAATCGAAGCCGGAATATATAGGTTTAAGCTCCTACGTTGTAACTCTAAAACGGCTACCGAAAGATAACTCAGGTTCCGTGAAAGACATCTTACAATTTTGGGAGCTACAACATTTGAATGTAAAACTGTTATCAACAACACCCGAACAAAATACCAATTATGATTGCCATAATCGTGGTAAAATTCTTTATAACGCTATGTGTGTGTTGTTTTCATTATACTTTCCGTACATTAACTGCACAAGGTTTAAAGATTGTGTTTTGTTTCATTTTGATTTACATCGTTTTTCCCAAAATCAACAATCGGATTTCACAGTCAATTTTTACCGGTGGCAGATTTATGTGTACGGACACCGAGAACATGGATATTACATTCAATTGTTTTTCCCAAAAGAAAATTTTTTCCAAATGAATCTTACTGCATTTTTGTACCCATTCGAGTCTATTATCTGGTATTCAATGTTATTCTCTATGGCAATTATTGCAATATGGCTCATTTGGGTGAAAAGGGAGCAGCTATTTAGCGTCGTATTCTGGAAATTTTCAGTCCTGGTTGAGCAAGACATCGATCAACTAAAGAATCGGAGGTGGTCAGAAAAGAAGCTAATGGTTTTATGGATTTTCTCGGCAATATTTTTCCGCCAGTTTTACCTCTCTTCCCTTCATTCCTTCATGACTGCAGAACAGGAGCAAAGTAATTATCCGCATAGCATGCTGGAACTTTTGGACCGGGAGGATTTCTCTATTTTTTGTCGGAAAGGGTTTCCTTATGCCATACATCGACTTTTCTGGAGATTGACGTCCGGATGGAGGATATACGATAATCGTTTATTTGGACCACATGCTATGGGATCTTTTTATTATAAGGTTTTACAAAAATCAAAATACGTTCACGATTTTACATTTTTATGGAAACTTCGAAATATAGAGAGCGGGAAACATGAGAATGTTGAAGCGTTTAACCCTACCATGACTCCCAGGCATAGTCTTAATGCATACAGTTTTGTAACTCAAAATATAAAATTCCCAAAATTTGCTGCTATTCGAGAATACAGTGGAGACGAGTCTATGAGTGAAGCAAATGCACTCTTTTTTGGTGATTCGACTTTACATCATGTTGTTCCGAAACAGGAATCGTTTCATAAAGACATATGGATTTGGGTTCAGGATACTCCTTCGTTTGCAACGTTCCGGATGGCTAAGTTTTTAGGCAGATTGGTCCACTCCGGAATCTATGAGAGGACATTAAGTGATTTCGATCGGCATAAAAGATGGGTGGAGTGGCACGAAACAAAAGACCGTACGAAATTGGATGTGAGCAACGGAGAATTGTTTAGTCGTATATTTCTAGCAGACAAAGAGCAAAGTCAAGAGGAACCACCAGGTCCCATGAAACTAGCCGCATTTACCGGTACATTTGTTCTCGTAGCCTTTATTATAAGCATAGCCGGCACCCGACTGGTATTTGAAGTATTTATTAATTTTTTATTTAAACCAAAAATAAAGCAAAATACTAAACAGCCTACAGAGATGGCGGAGATGGTGATGGTCCCACAAGAAATTAGTGAGGATCTATGCATACTTATATGGCTTTTTCGAAAGTTGTGTTTTCGATAAACTTCAACCAGAGTTATGGTTATTAAAGTAAAACCTAAATAACTAAACCTTATTTATTAGATTTATGTAGAAGGTATACTGCTTTGGACGGATGATACAACACGTATTCATGTACACCTGCATTGACAAAAACTTATGACTCTAAAAAATCGGGGGTAAAGTAAAACGGTTACTAGATGGAAATAAGTAAATATAATATAATATCTAATATTTATCAAAAGTATTTCCTGTATCTAATATATACTCTAATGTATCTGAAATATCTAACATATCAAATATATCGTCTATTATATATCCAATATTTAATAAATTGTGGCCTAACTGATGGTCGCGTTTAAACCAATTGTGGAAATACTAAAACTGTTGGATTTTGGAATATAACCCCTTTTGTTTCAACTGGTGGAATACGTACTACTTCAGCCGCTACATAGTTTGTTTGCACACAAATCAAAGAATGTGTGTATTTTCACACTACAAATACACTTAGCAAGTTATAGTAATGAATAATGTGAAAACGGGAGTTTAAGTGGTCAAATAACAATTTAATATGAAATTAAGTTATAGTAAGTATTAAATTAGCAGATATATATACTTTATTCATTAAGGTTTGTGAAATTGTGCCAGTTAAAAGATGGTAAAAGATAAACGTTGCTCAGAATGTTTTCTTGGGTTGTGTCATATTCAGACTTTACTCGTTAGTGCATACACATTTTCGTGCTCCACAAATAAATTAATTTTTATAGGAAAAAGTGCGAGTTTAGTGTTCGAAAATTCACTGAAACGTCGAGGTTTAATCGCTGATTCTTTTAGTTGCAATTTTAATTTTTTAAATCATTAAGTAATAGTTAAAATCAGTGAATTTCGAATCGGCAAATTGTCATTTTCCTCTTTATATTGTCAAGAGGGTCCCCATCATTCAACACAACACGGATAATCTACATAATTGAGATAAGTGCACATACTTTGTATATGTATTCAAAGTTGTACGTTATGCTTGTTCGTTTTGGTTCGTGAGATACTGGCACAAACGTTAAATTGTGTATTTACAGTACACAGCGGATTCCTCGTCAGAATCAGAACTAGAGGTGGACCAGGACATTGAAGACCTTCTTGCTACCGCAAGCCAGAACAACGTCATCGTGACAAACCTGCCTGATGCTAGGGACATTATACGATACTACGTAGACTTCGTGCCATGGACCCCTAACGGCCCAAAAGAATATGCAGATGATGACGATGAAGAAGATGAGGACGAGGAGGAAGAGGACAAGGATGAGTGCATAGGACCACAATGCTGCCTATGCGGAACAGCAAGACGAACCATTCCAGACGAACAGCAAGTGGAATATGCAGGTGCATTCTACCAAGTGATTTTAACCATCGAAGCTCTGGACATTCCAACTTATGGATTTCTACAATGTGCACATTGCAAAAAGTACTTCCACAAGCACAAATGTGTGCTTAGTATGAACAATTCTACGTACTTCAAGTACAAAAAAGACAGAAGCTTCATGTGCCCACTTTGTGTACCAGATTTCACCCCAATACAAGTGAAAAAAAAAGAGTTTAGTTTCGGGAGAAAAATGTAAATTTGATGTTAAGTATATGCTACTGTTTAATGCGTTTTTTAACATGGACAAAGCAAAGGACTCATGTCCAGTTTGGATAGGAATATGTTTGTATGACATTCAAAAATATTGTTTTACTCTAATGTGTTATATAGACAAAGGTTAAGTTTCTTCAAAAATAATGTTTACATACAATTCGGACAGCCTTTATTACTTCTTTATAACTTTTCGAAAATTTTGCTTCGTAAAAAATGTGTTTTGCTTGTTTCAGGATATCGCACCCTCTGTATTGCAACCTGGCAGCAGACTGCGCCTCTACCTGCAACTGTATACTGGAAAATATTTGACGGTTGCTGATCGATGACTAAAGGAGTAGAAAGCTATGACAAATTTTGACAGTTTTGACTGACAAGTATGACTAGAGTGCTTATTGCGGTTCCATCAAACTTTTTCAGTGCATTATAACTTTAACGACCATGCAGATAGAGTGCTAAATGCGTTAATTCATCATAAGTGACACAATATTCTATAGCCCGAGCTTTTACCCCTCATACGAAACATAATGCAACCACGAATGACATGTAAAATCCTTTAGGCATATAAATGTATGTTGTCAACAACTTATATGTATATATAAGGATGGTTTGCTTTATGCGCTTTGTTGAGGTCTGGGTCAGTGAGTTATCAAATTAAAAGAAGCTTCTCAAGGAATTCTTCAATTTATTATGATTTTTACTGTCAAGTTTATAAGGATCATGTTTGATAAAGATTGACAATACAAGTATGCTTCACAACAAATCATTATTTATTCTAGAGTTAATTCGAGTTAAAGATGAGTTATTTTGAACTGATGGTTGGTACGACGAAGTATCTGCTTGATATTAGACACTTAAAAAGATATTTGCATGACTGGATATTGAATGATAAATGATAAATTGTGGGATAAAAACGATATCAGTGATTCCAAGCCAAAACGACACCAAATCAAAAATCATGTCTGCCAAAACCATTTTTGTTACTAAAATATGAAAACCCATTTGATTTCATATAAATTCCTGGAATACCATGTTGGGGTATGTTGGGAAAAGGGTGCTGGGCTCACTTGAAGGGCGAATAACGGAACACGATTTACTCTTCACCACGTTGACGGATTGAACTGAAATGTGGCATGTAGACTCTTTATCACATTTCCCAGGGGACATTTTTACCCATTTTTGAAAATTCATGTTTGGCGCCAAAATTTCGAATTTTCAATCCTCCTTAATCCTACTTTGTAGTGAACTGTATCCACGTTAAAAACGTACATGATGATTTTGTTCTTGCCTGAATAAATTGAATTGAATGATAATAATCTTTTTAAGTCTGGCTCAAAAACGCAAGTCGTCATTTCCATTTTAAAAACTCAAGAATAAAATCCGTTGCACACCAACCCATTTATATTGCATGATGAATTGTATTAAGAGTGAATCATTATTAGAGTTGTTCATTCTATGTAGTTAAAACGGCCGAAATATGTATTTAAATATGTGGCTAAAATGGCGAAAATATGTAGTTAAATATGTAGAAAAAAATTGCAAAATGTGTGCAAAAATGTACTAGAAATTACATATTCGCCAAGAATAGAATTCCGTTGACTCTATAAACCGTTTTTCTTACATAAATCAACCCTAAAGACAACCTTTTCTTATAAAAAGAGCCAGTTTGGGAGTTCAAATATGAATTTTTTTAGTTTTGTCACCTAACCTGACACAAAATCGTGAAAAAACGGCAAAAATTAACAAAAAACGTCCAAAATCAAGAAAAATCCCAAAATATGTAACTACATATGTAATATGTAGAAATTCGTCAAATATGTAAAATATGTAATTACAACATGGTCTTAAAATGACCCATTTGTGACCAAACATACGCATGCAAAGTTTGGTTTCAATCAGATAAAGCCTGAGAAATATGTATTTACACGAAATGAACAACTCTAATCATTATCATCGCGTGTCATCATTCCAAAATATCAAGCAGAGGCATGCCCAGGTTTATTCATTCAATTGCTTTTTTTAAATTTGTAAATTCTATACATAGCTTGCTAGAATTTTGATTTAATTTTCGCTACGACGTCTATTTTACAATTGATTATGAACAAATGGCTGCATCATATGATCATCCTCATAATCCATCATAATGCACTTTTGTGTTCATATTCGTCCATAGTTTGTGGTAATTTAGCTTAAAATATTATGCATGGTACCAGTGAGAGTGAGAGATTAGCCTAACAAGGGCTGCGTGCTCATCCTTTTGGAGCTGTCTTACATAACATTGTATGTATTTTGTGAGACGGAATGGTTAATCGATTGGATAAAAAACAACTTATCGATTGGTGATCAATTTACTTGGATTGTAGTACTAGTCACAAGCATTAATATAAAGGCAGGAATTGTGAGTTTTTATTTCATACAGAGGCTGCAATAACCTGAAAGAAGCAAAATGTCTGGTCAACTGCTCTTCTTCCTTTTGTTCGATTAACTTGAGATTTTGTATGTACATTTTTAAAGTGTTTGTTTCAATGTGTGTGAAATTTGGGATCAATTCATTTAAAAATGACGAAGTTATTGAGTCGAGACTACGAAGTAGTCAGTCGGACCTTTTCCGAACAGGGTAGGTCAGTAAGATCAATTGTAAAGTTAATGAAAGTAATAAGCGGTGTAGTAATTTCCATGTCATCAGTTATAAAGTAATAAACGGGAAAGCCAAGCCCGTGGCACTGCAATCTTCTTAAAAAGTGACCTTATGTAAAAAGGACTCTAGATTTCATTTGCGGGTTAAACCGTATGACTGGCGAGGAAAATGTCCCCAGTCAACGAAAAATGGCAAAAAGGTGTAGAGTACCAGGAAATACTTTCACCCGAATTACTGGTGAAAATTTGGAGCAAAAGAACGAATGAAGTCAATGGTACATGTTCTGAAAGATAGTCATGTTACACCGGAAGTCCAACGCTAGAAAGCTGTTCGAAAACCTGTTCCAGTATGTTGTCAAACTGGATGAAGCGCTCTTCAGGGTCAATGATTGTGACGAGAAAAGATTCTGAAATTTCTATGCAAAATTGGAGAAAATGTTCCTGAAATATGAGTTTGAAGCGTAGGAAAGTTTTGGTACCAGCTCGTGGTCGTCGGAGCAAATTGGAGTCGTAGGGTACTACCATTGATGTAAGTTCCACCAAATACCAAAACAAATGTTGAGCGCAACGTGGAGGATCTTCTGAAATCCCAAATTTCCTGGAGCGGAGTCAAAGATTTTTATTCACCACGCCGCGGCCTCTTCTCACACTGCAAAGAGAACGCAGCAGTACTCCACGGAGATGGCACTTCCAAATGGACCAAATACCATAAACAACTCGTAAACACCAAAGAAGTCCCCAGACATACGCCCAATGGAATTTTATGGGGTTGGCCTCTAAAAACAAGCAATTCAACAGCCACGCACGGACTTTGGATGGATTTTGGAAAATTTTGAATGACTACTTCGTCGTCTCTACTAAACAACTTTTCCATTTTTGAATGAATTGCTCATAAGTTTCACCAACTTCGAAATAACGCATGTAAACTGCACATGCAAAATGTCAAGTCAATCGAACAAGAGGGAAAATGCAGTTGACCAGATATTTTGCTTATTTCAGGATAACGCACCCTCTGTATTCCGCATGATCCTCAAATCTTTATTTTGTATGTAAAAATCATAACTAATAATTTTCTAATTTTTTCATATTTAATTTCTGCAAAGTCGGATTCGCAACCTGTTATACCTGCAACACTCCAGCTGATTGGCTAAATTTAACTCTTGGAGAAACCTGGACAAAAGGTGTGGTTAAATATAAACTCCATCCAAGTCTCACATTGAAAGATACCTCAGAAGTCTTCAAGGCCTTTGAAGAATTTCACACAAAGACGTGCATCCGGTTCCAGCCTTGGCGAAAAGGAGACCCCAATTTTGTAAGTATTGAGGTGAACAACAGCGTTTGTGGAGCTGCAAACGTGTGTAAAACTGGCGGCTACCAATTTGTCCAGTTTGGGAAAGATTGTCGTAATATGGCGACAATGGTGCACCAACTTGCTCACGCGCTATGTCTTTCTCACGAGCATCAACGACCGGATCGCGACAAATATTTAAAGTTTTCAAGAAGATGTGATTCGGATCAAATTCCAAGAAAAATTGATTCATTTAGAGTCAATATAACAATTTACGACTATGCCAGCCAAATGCATTCCAACTGCGGTTCTTGTAAAGGTGGATGGTGGAGATACGAAAAAGTTCATAAATGTGGTCACCAAATATCTTCAGAGCTCAGTATTCTGGATGTGGACAAACTAAATTCTTTGTACAACTGCCAAGGTACGAATCAGCTGTGGGGCAACTTGATAATGTAATCGTACAGAGAAATCTTCAATTGTGTCAATATTTTTTCAGGTTGTCAAAGCCCCCGATGGATTCCTGTAGCAAGGTTATCTTCCGGGGAATACAACATACTAACGTTTGGATACGAGTCAAGACATGGAGCACCAATTTATGCGTGCCGAGCATTTTTCAAGCAGCAAGTCGCCTCCGGATTGTATGACGAATCTAAAAAAAATCTGTAAGATTGCATGGGGTCATAAGACAAATGAAGTAACGGATAGACTGGAAGTGCTCACAATTGCTGGTGGAACGATTGGCGCTGACTGCAGTGTCTATCAATTGTAAAACTGGGAGAATGCTGAGTACTCTTCAATTGTCAATGTGGGATCGGCTCTGGATGGCAAAGAGACAATAATTGTTGCATATTCCCCAATAAATGTCGGAACAGATGTAAGGGAAGGTTTTGTTGGACAGGCATATATTCCTACAGGTATCTTTCCAGCTGAATTTCCAGTCGGGTTTGGATGTGGTTGAAAAAGATTATCAGGTTTTAACCTGTAGTTTTGATAACACTTGTTAAAAAAAGTTGGTTGGTGAGCTGAAACCTGAAAATGATATGAAAGGGTTTAAAGATGTAGTATCTTCGAATATTAAATGAGGTTAAATTATCATCCGCATACAGGTTAGGTTAGGTACAACAACATACAGTACATGCTCAAGCATACAGTACAGCCAAATGGAACCACATGCTCTAGTTCCTTTCAAATTTGTTGTGTAATGTATTAACATAAAATGGAAATTGATATTGAAGGGACGAATGTCATTCCTTCCTTCGTCAAAATTGTGTCATTTGTCATAAAATATAAGTTATGATTTGTCATGTCATTGGAAATGCGGTCATCGGCACACCGTATCCAAACTCATTTATGTACCTACATTTTGGCTTACGCACCATGATGATGATTTACCAGCAGAGAGACCTCAGCTAGCAAATTAACATCACCCAACTCTCTCTCCCGATTCAGCTCTTTATAAAAATAAACGTATACCAATTTTCAACCAGAAACTATCGTAATCTTTGTAATCTATAAACAAATCAAGTTGGATATCTGGCTTGCCGTTTGTATCAGTTGACTTTGACTCTTTCCCCTCATCTACAAACAGCAAACAACAAATTTTCAACGGTACTAGGAAGGTAACAAAAAGCAGTTTTGATTTACCCACAATGTGTTAAAATCACAGCTCCAAAATATCTGCTCAGGGTTTTAGTGCAGCCGGCCCATACCACGGATTAGATTTTTTACCATCACAAGATTCAGCATCAATGTACGGAAATATTTTATTGGCAGAGTAACTTGGTATTTCGTAGCGTCCAATGGGCATAGGAATTGTTGCGTGTACTTAGTTATAACAATAGCGTTCCCAATATTTTTCTAGTAAATGAAGATAATTCTAGTCCCCCAAACAATGTGTCGTTAAGGAGTAATCAATCAATGACACTGGAAAGCTGTATTTTAAGAATTCATTATTTCTAGCGTGTAGGCCATCCATTCATTTCTTAAAAATCTCGAACAATTCTACAATGCACCATGGGTCTTAAACCTTGCAAGTGTTCTCTTGGCATTTTAACATAGACAGGATAGGAGCACCCTCGGTGTTCTCCCATTTACTAACGTTAAACCTTTAACATAGGCAGGATAGGAGAGCTTCAAGTGTTCTCCTGGCGGTGCCACCGTGCCATGAAAGGTTTAAGACCCATGCAATGCACGACGTTTTGTCTAAAGAAATATGGTAAGCCCAAAAAGCAAATTCAATCTGTTTGAGAGCTGGTGCTTTGCAGAAAATCTGAAACCCCATTAGGATATTGATACACGATAAAACTATTTTCTTCATAGCTTCAAGGTTATTCTGTCATTAAAATCCAATGACTATTCCAAACCGCAAGCAGCAAGGAATGACAAACTTGATTATACTTAACATACATTTCTGTATAAACTCATTACAAAAATATCATTAATTAGGTGTTACTCAACCTATTACGTATTTAGAATTCATTATGTGTCCCAACGACCCAGTTTGTAGAGTTGCATTAAATGCTGCCTAATTGAGTTTACATTAAAAATAGGAACACTAATTTTTAGCAGAGTATTTATGACGGACACTTTAATGGAAATATCTTTACGGCTACTTTCCTTTATTTTGTAGAGTATATTGTTTTGCTTCAATTGCGTAAAGCAGTCTAACCAAATTTTGGGATTGACTTTTAAGCCATGATCTACGTTGTGGGACTCGGAATTTTATTTTCTGTAAGAAGATATGGGAAAAACCCACGTCAACATAATCCAAGATTTAATCCACCAGGATGTTTTCAATTCCAGGTTATTCGGTTGACTTACTGCATTTATGACCCTTGGGAAGATATTAAAAGATTGTACAAAAATATTCCTTACGACAAAGTGGGGGCAGAAATTCGGCAAGCTGAGCTAGAAAAAAGCTGCCTTGAGCTTACCAACGGCAATGTAAGTTTGTTTGGCTTATTACAAAATTGAAACAAGCACGAAAGTAACTAATGACTTTGCTGAACAAGGAAAACGTGTGCTACGACGATTGTATTCTTCGTCAGCATTACGGTGTACTTTCGTTGATAGAAGGCGGAGGGTATCTTGGTGCTGCGACCTTTGAAGTTGAAGACAAATTAGAAGATACTGTATTAAATGTTGCGAAGGATGGAGTGAGCATATATGACAACCCAATTAAGCAAAACTTTAGGTCACTCTTCCGACCCTGTGTTTGGGAGTCACCAAGTATAATAACAGATTATTAACGGAACAGTTTTATTATGAGAATCGACAAATAATTGAAACAAATTTTTGTCTCCTATTTCCAACAGCCGTTGATATTAGGCATTCAGTGTCAGAGAGGTCTAAATCATTAGAAGAAGCTGAGATCAAGCTGTGCGTCAAATATTTAACTGACAAAGAAAAGGCAGAGTTGTCGATAACAGTGGAATGTGTTAAAAAAAATGTAGCAGTAGTTTTTGTCTAAATTCAGAAATTATACCCATTTTCTGTTTTAAAACTTTGTAAAAATAAGTTTTATGGCAAACACCTTTATACTATTTTAGAAGAGTAACAGTAAACATTTTATGGACTTGTGTGCTTACTCAAAAAATCCACTATACAATCCGTTTTTAACGGCCTACTTCAATTGAAATCGGTAAAGTAGTGAATTGCACAAAGCAACCTTTCAAATAATCCCGTGCGATATGAATGCCAAGAGTCACGTATGCATAAGTATCATCTCATAACGACAGTTTGTCTCCAGTGCAACGAGCATAGATTAACAATTAAAAATATATAAATTAATTAGCAAATATATCACAGAAAAGCTACATCATTTATCGCTTCTTTTCTTGAAAAATTTACATAACAATTGTTTCTGAATCCATAATAAATTTCAGGAATGTTTAGTTCATTAAAATTTTAATATAGCATGAAATGCATCCCTGTGAAAATTAAAATTACCATTGTCCAGGTAAGATATAGTGATACTGTTGAAATAACTAACTACTAACGTTCGTACTTTCTACAATAGTTTAAATTTAGAAATTATGTATTGACTTTAACTACAGAAAACAACTATATTAATCACATACTTTTACTGACTTATTTTATCTTAATTTGAAACTAAAAGATCCTAACATTCACTTTCCCCTGAAACATAACCATTACAACTTTGACATGATACACGCAGACATATAATTGTATACATACTATACATAAATACTAATAACAAACTAATTACTTGACGACCAGAGAAGTACATAAGTAATCCTTATAGATATGACACGCCAATAGATCAAAGTAGGGGTGAACCTCCTACAAAATCGCTGCATAATTAAATATCAACATAATTGCATATGATATATAGACTCTCGCAATTAAAACAAGCCATTCCAAACCAAATGCAACCTCATAATGGTCTCACAAATCACAATAAAATATAAATGCTAAAATATCTACAGTTTCTTCATATAATTATTTCAATACTTCGGCTCAAAATGTGCTAAGAGTAAATGATCAGAAGATAACAGCTACTGGGATGAGGGTGAGGACCAAAAGAGCCTTCCGTTTTGTCGCAGGGTAATAAATTACAGTTCTTAATTACAACGTTTGTAATTAGGCTAAACATTAATCTAATATAATCTAGCATGCACTGGCGTGAGTGCGTTTATGTGCAAGTAGCAATTACCTATTGCAGCTATTCTAAAACGTAACAAGCAAGTTAACAAGTATATCAACCGCCGCGTTAGCCCATTCCAGAAAGGTATCATTCCCGATTCCGTAAAACGGAGCCGCGAATTTGATAACCAGTGGTTGCAATGAATACGTCGCCTTAAAGGCATAACTCTTCCGCATTGACCCTTTTGCAATCCTATCTTTGAATACCTGGGAAACCTCAACGAGTCCATGAATGTGCGTGCACTCATTGTAGTAGATTATCAATGTTATCGCAACCGCCACTGAAATCAGCAACCCACCAACAATCCCAACCGCTGTCGCTAAGAAATAATCCGAGTGACGAACCAACAGGAAACTCAGCACAGCAAAGATAATTATCAGCGCTCCAGAATGTAGTGCCACCTTGAAGTGACCAAAGACATGATTGATGTTGTTACAAAGAAGTTGGAGAGATCGGTAGAAGCAAATCGTCCTATCTTCAGAAACATATCCCAGTTGAGCTGTAGAGAATTTTCGATAGCTTGATGGCCCCTCGGGTGTCAGAGCAATGCACCACAGCTTTGGAGAGACAACTGCAACAAGTGCGATGAGAATAATCGTTGTAAAAGTGTTGGTAACAAGGAAAGATCCCCAGAACAGATAAATGACAATCGGGATACTCGCCCAACTTGAGCCGACTTGTATTTCCAAAAACAATTGACACATTCGATGGGTTGGCTCAGCTGGATGAAAGATAATAATAGAGAATCCCAGAGGAATGCCCAGTGTAAGCGTTGAGACTAGAAATGCCAGTAGTTCAAACTGCCGGTGGTTGGCTGTTTCGAAATCTTCCTTGGTGAGCACATGTTTGAATTCAGCTGTAATTGGCAGAATCTTTTATTTTAAAAAATATGAATTTGAAAAAGTATAAAAAAATAAATGTATGATTCGTTTACCCTTCATTGCATTGTTGAATGTAAACAACCCATTGATCGATTGTACCAATTCATATCTGGCGTTTTTCATCTGCGTAATCGCTATCTGGGTAGCTGCAAGAATCACTGTCATTGTGAAGCTGATACATGTGTAGACATCTCTGGTTGTGTTTATATTCTCGTTGTCTAGTTGGACTTCATCAGGAAGATCCCCATTGTCAGTGATTGCTGGAATTGTCAGAAATGCAAGAGAGCCGTAACAATATCCTAGCAGGTGAGAGCTGTACCAACCGAGGTAATTATAGAATCCACTAAAGACAAAACGATGGGCTTCATTGCTCCAATGAAAAAGATGGCAGCCAGTTATCATCAGTGGCTTTCCCAATCGGGTTTGTAAACACTTTTCTACCAAGGGAGTGATCATAGTTAGACTGGCAGTCTTCAATTTTTTTCTCTGGAAGAGAAACAGTAGTGTTTGACTTCCTGACAAAAAGTCGAAAGTCGAAAGTCGACAAAAAGTGTTCCAGAAAAGAATTATTATAGTAGCTTTTATGTAGAATCCTTGTTAGGTACATTTGACTTTGGATAACCTATAAATTTTTTTTGTCATTATTTTTGACAAACATGAATGGTCAGAATATTTTTTTTTTAATAATAAAAACTACCTGAATGTTGTTTTTGAAACGGAATTGGAAGACGATTTTAAGGAAGTATAATCTATGCATGTAATAGAATAGAATTTTAAGGTACCAGATAGCAAAGAAAACTCATAACTATATTTCGGCAAAGAAATAGCTCTTAAAATCAAAACCATTCACCATTTCTAGAAAGAAAATGTTTTCATGCTTGTATAATGAAAACGTTGTAAGTAGACTGGTGGAAGTAGCAAAATTTTTTTTTAAATGTAAAAACGTCAAATTTCAAAACGAATCAAATGTCAATATCATACCGATTATAAAAGTAATCAGACGCCTTGTTATACATTCGTGCGAAATACTAAAAATTCCCTCTTTGATTTTACCGAAAATTAATCCCTAGAATGCTAATGAAGAATACTACCTATTTACCAAATTTGGTCCAATTCACGTGGACAGGAAAGTGCGTACTGAAGGACGTACGGAAAGACAGACGGACAAACAACTCAGTAGATGTATAAGTTTCTGCATATATTCCGCTACTTAATAAGGTTGTTTCAAATAGATTTATGTATGAAAATGGTTTAAATAAATATTACGAATGGACGATATTTTCTGGTTTCCTCTTTTCTTTATAAAAACATTATGGACAGCGATACGGTTGTTTTGAAGGACGATAGCTCTGCAGCTACCTGCAAATAAAATAGATTTTTACAGGTTCATAATACGTACATATACATAAATGCTTGTGCAAATCCAAAAACTGTCAACTATTCATTTAAAAAGCATGATTAAGGTTTTGTACATGAGAATGTAAGGTACCCGAGATTTCATTTTAATCAATAAATTCCATACCATTCTACATTTCAATAAGATTCCCTAGTTAAAATTAGTATGCATATAAAGTTATAGAATTGATAATTTTATTAATCACGCATGAAGGAAATGTCAGAAAATTGTTACGTCATCCCAATTCAGTATAATTAACAGTGGATAAGTCGCCATTTGCTCTAAATGGATGTTTTTTTTACCGAATTTGAAAGCTGGAATTTTCTTGCAACAATTTTTGATTTCCTACGTAACAAGATGTGATGACTCCGATTATAATACTTTCAGCTCTCAAAAACTTCAAGTTTTTAAGCTACAGGCCAACGTGTCCGAAGGAAAGTCGATTTTTGTAAGTTTTTATTGAAAATTCCACTGCCACGTTTTTTAACCAAAAAGCATTGCGGAGATATTGTATAGGTGATAAAATACAACTCTTCGCGCTCGGTTTGAAACATTTACGAATGAATTAGCAAAATTCATCAAAACAACTGGTTACTGGCCACCGTTTCCCAAACCTTGAAATTCTGCTCAGTTGAAGTGCGAAAGAGCATATTAGAAGATTATTATTGAAATTTTCTGTTTTTCATGAAAAAATAATAAGGTTGTAAGCAAAAAATCCTCAGCCTTATTATCATTCTTCCATTATCGAGGTTCTAATCTTTACTGTTCTTTTACGTTTAAGGTTCACCCGTAACCTAAACATTTCTGACCATTTCGTCAGCTTCTTGTTTTACCTATTCATCCTCAGCTGGAGCCTGCGATGCATTCCAAGAAAACAAGACTAACTTGCAGTTGTTCCTGAAAAATGTGCATACTTGACATTATTGACTCCTTTTTCTAATTTGTTCAGTGCAACTTTTATGATAAAACGTTCGACACGTAATGCCTTTTCGTGTGCTGCAGTGTTTAAATCCCACGCAGTTTGTTTGATAAAAATGGTAATATAAGAAATTTTGAAGCGGAAGAATCCAAACATTTCCCTTCGTCTACTTCAAAATGCCAAATAAAACGTGGAAGATTGGGTTGTTTTCAAAAATAATTTGATGAATCATTCAATCTACGGAATCACATAAAACTCACATGGATGAAAAAGTTTTTTGAAACCAAGAAATATTGGTCACCTTAAGTCAGTTTAAAGCGACATTCCAACATTCATGGGACAGTTGAAATTACCAGTGCGCCAAGTGATCCCTTGCATTTCGAAAGCTGTTTGTTTGCGGGCGTCACTACTTAGACCTTCTTGATATCGTAGACACGTTTTTCAGTTTATATTTTGTGAAAAAATATTAAAATCAGGTTTTTAGTTCAAATATAACTTTTGGGTTGCTTGGTTGTCTAAACGAAATAAAGTTTCAATATCATTGAACGACCATAGTTTTGTGAGCTTTGCCCAAGATTATTTTCTTTTAAGTTCACGCTTATGTATCCTTTTAGGTTTAGAAACCACAAAAAACTAAGCCAAATACTATGAAAAAAGGGTTTTTAGTGAATGTGAATGAAAATCCATCTCAAGAAGCGTAATGCATAATGAAATTACAGTGCGAAATAGATACATGATTATTTTTATGATATAATAAATAAATTTATTTACAACTCAAACTTCGAAAGTGTTGAAATTGTTGAGTGTCAAACGACCTAAAATATTATTACTATCATATAAAATAACTAATATTATTCTAACGAGTAAAAAACAACATTTTCTGAATAAGGCAAGGTGCTGATGATTGCTTGCAACTGGCATTTAACTGGTCCATGTGTCCCGTTTGTTTTCTTCAATCATAATTCTCCCTTATCTTCAATCAGTGTCACTGATTCAGTGACCTTCCGTTTTGAAGTCAAAGCTCCCTTAATACAAACAAAAGTATAAATCATTCGATACAAATTCCAACATTTTTAGCATTTAAAACACATTAAAATGTATGTTGGTTCAACCAGAAAAGTGTGAATTCCTTTACCTTATGATGTCTCCTCCAATGCTTATTTAAGTTCCCTTTGGTGCAGAATGTTTTGGGACAAATGTCACAAAAGTAGGGCCGCTCATTTGTATGTCGTGTTAGGTGAAACAGCAATTGTCCTCTATCATTGGAAACTTGTTCACAAAAGAGACACTCCAGAAAGTTTCCTTTGTGGCCAACATGCTCAGCAAAGTAATGTCGTTCCAAGTCCGGTTGGCTCGAGTAAAGTTGGAAGCACTTAGAACAAGAATGATTTGATTTTGTTTTATGGTGTTCTAAATGCCGTTTCAAACTATGTTGGTAAGGGAAGCGTCGTCCACACTTGTCGCACTTGTGTGCTCGCTCACGCGTATGAACTGCCATGTGATTGGCGCGACGAGTGCTGGTATGAAAACGCTTTCCACACACAGTACAAAGATACGCACAAAGGTTTCTGTGCACGGCTTTTACATGGCGTTTTAAAAGGCTTTTACTTCCAAAACCAGCAGCACATTCCAGACATTTGTGGGATTTTACCATGACATGAACCGACTGGACATGCCGATTGCAATTTTCTTTGGTTACATAGTCCTTGTTGCACAATTTTCAGGAAATAGGTCTCTCATTTGTGTGAGTGTGGTAGTGCCGAACTAGGTGATGTGAGTGTTTAAACCATTTCTCACAAAATATACATTGGTACAGTGTTTCGTTGAAATGTATTCTCAAGTGCCTTCTTAGGAGTGTCTTGTTCGGAAGTTCTTTGGGGCACCTGTTACATTTCACCCCAACGCCGATATTGTGTATCCGCTTCATGTGAATCTTAAGATGGCTGGGCCGAGCATAGGAGCCGTCACATTCCGTGCATGAAAATGGTTTTTGACCTGTGTGCACTAGCAAATGGGCTTGCAAGTTTTGCATGTAAGCAAAAGATTTTGCGCACACGGAGCACTGATATGGTCTTTCACCCGTATGAACATTATAGTGGTATGTTAGAATGTTTTTATTAGCAAACACTTTCTCACAAACTGCACATTTTAATTCTATTTTTGGTCTTGGCACACGTTTCTCATTCGAGGAGACTGATTCAGCAACGGAAACTGGTAATTTAGTTATTGAAGTCGTCCACTGCAGTAACTCTGATTGAGTTAGTTTTGTCACTTGAACCCAACATGGTCTCCATTTGGAGTTCATTGTGGTGCACACTTTAAAAAGAATTGTAATTTATGACGAATTGGTATTTATTATTATATTTTTTCAGTTTTCTGCTCAACAGGCCATTGCAAACACTCCTGCTCACAGCTGTGTTTTCAATAGGTATGATTGAGAGGATGATGATATACATTAGATTTCATACGATACATACATACATATGTCTGCTATGTTCAAGACACTATGATAGGCTTAGACATGCATACAAAAACAAAAAACAAGTCATTTTCAATGACAGGTTCCCAATGCACTGGGTGTATGCTTTGCACGCTTTATATTCACACGGTATTACCAGACCACATGCATTTAAGGTTTCCGTAAATTTCGGTTTGCATGGATAGGAATGCCAACAAGTCGATACAACTTGTTATTACTTCCAATGGTACTGAAATGCATTTTCAGAAGTCGAAAAGTTTCAGAATTTCAGAAAGGGGTTAGTTTGGTGGATTATTTTCGTAACAATATTCATGCAGATGCCAATGAAAACCGTGAGAGGTAAAAAATACAAACTCCACCTCTAAGTTTAGAATGTACCAAAGAAGCAAGTCCACAAAAACTAGAGGGATATCTACTTATATTTAGCTTATGTGTTTAGAGCAGGTTTGGGTTGTGGTTCTATGTACATTTGTTTGTGTCATTTTCAGAAGGTTTAAAGTATGCGATGCTATTTACGTAAACGACCCACAGGACCCATATGTTTTACTGTGGTCGTGCATCTAACCCAATATATGTATACTTTTTATTCCTGTGTTATGTATTTGGAAAGACGTCCAACGCACTTAAAGGCACCTTGAAACTATAAAGCTGAATAAACTCTGATGAGTTGATGAACCAAAAGAATATTTAAAATTTATTCTCAACAAAATAGTTTATACTATACAGATATCTATGTCCAGTATGTTTTAATGCACAACGGATTCAACAGGCATGTGGATAGATAAAACCAAGTGATACAATTTGCCCATTGGAAGTACGTATTCGGTCTGCATGTTGATAGGTTGTTGCTGAGCACTATGAATTTTCATTGACCTCTGTCTTCTAAGCAGACTTTTTACAAAAAAAAGTAGCATTTTCCAATATTCCACACAAATACACAGTCTAATAGGAATAGCAGTTGCTTTAAACTGCTCCGCAAGCGAGCGAGTGCATATGAGCAGGGGCGTCACAACCACCTGGACACTGTCACAATGTCCAGTCTGGAATCCAGATGTCCAGGCTACTGCCTGGACA
>JAQGAP010000841.1:0-25977 GCA_034697805.1 Orchesella bifasciata
GAGTGCATATGTACTTACGTGCATAGTGCATGGAGTGCAAGAACGCTCGCGTGCAAAGGGCCTCGCGTGCAAATTGGCCATGGAGTGCAAGGGCCCTCGCGTGCAAAAGCCCTAGACCCGAAAAAATAGTTCCGCTTATAAAACAAGTTTGCCCGCCTCCACATCCACAATGCCCCGAAACTTGATGGTTTAGTACAGTTCTATGTATGACGTTGTTGGTTAAGTCTTGAGCGTATTTACGCATGCCTAGTGAACCACTGAACCATGATCAAAGAATCGAAGCAGTTGAAATCTTCAGGAAAAAAGATCATTAAACATGCTACCGAAGTACAATTAACAGTAAGCGATTAGTTAGGTGACATTAGTTAGAATGATAAATACCTTGTATGACTCGCAGTTACAGTTGAGCAAATTGGCAGAAGGAAATATACTTTTCTAAATACAGACTTCTTCTCAATTTGAAATAGACAACGTGAGATTTTTATTGCCTGCTAATTCATACACATTTTAAATTTTAAATGATTAAAATATTCAATCAAAAACAGTTTTTTATAAGGTTTGTTAAAATAATGATATAAAATAACAATATAAACTTTTAAACAAACCATAAAATAGAATGATTAAGTTCAACGGAAGTATCTCTATACGATTAGATTTTTTCATAATAATTCAAATTCAATTGGTCTGTTATCTTCCAGTTGTAGGCTCAAGCATCAAGCATCATCCGGTCTTCGAAAAACGCATACATCTCCTTCCGGTTTTTCTTCAGAGCTAACTGAGACGATCCCGAGGCTGGGAAACGCGTTCCAAAATCCTTCTCTCTCCAATAATTGCTCAGCCATCACCTTTTTCGTATTTACACCAAGTGCAGCCAGTCGATTATAAATCGCAGCCCTTTCCGTACGAGCGGTGGTCATCTGAAGATCCAGTCCTTCGATCTCCTCCACCAACTGTTCCAACCTTCGAGCAGCTTCGCGCCCTTCTACATCAACTCCTGGTCGCCCTCTAATTAAAATTGAAGACTTCTCAGCATTCGCTACCATTTTGTTCTTCAAAATCCCACACATTCTCTCAAATTGCGGAGGCAAGCGTTCTTTCAGTGTCACAATTTCTTCAACATTTTGGTCGTTGATTATTATTATTGACTCATCCTCGTCCTCCATCCAATGCTCCATGTCAAAACGGTGCGGCCGAAAGCGGATGAAATGGAGCTTTTCCAGAGCTTGAAACTTGGCGAGAAACTCGGTTAGAATCATCTCGTTTTCAATCGTGACTGGATAATGTACCATAACCGTTTTAAGTCGAGAAAAAATCACTTGAGAAGGTGGCAGAAATAGTGGACGCTGTTCATTTACAACCTCCCTGTTTTCCTCTTCAAATAGCGATCTGTCGAGCAGCCAAGAGTTGTCGAAAAAGAGAGCCTCAAGAGAGCTGCCACATCTTTCAATGTAAGTTATCACGTGTTCCAGATCAAAATCGTCGTCTCTATAATTGCTGCTCAGAACTGACAAGCGTTGAAGTGCAGGGGTTTCACTGAGGATAAGACACTCCCGGCTGGGACCACGGATCTTGAGTTCCTTTAGGTTTCGGAAGGCAGCCTCCGATGTGGTGGCAATCAGACGTGTTCGAAAAGTGTACTGTCGACTAGCCTGAAGAGGTGGAAACGGATATCTTGAGTCCAGATTTAAGTGTACCAGTTGGGCAGCATACGAACCGATGAGCCACATGTCTAGACGATTTAAGTCACGATCACCCGGATCGTCAGTAACGGAGAAGGGTAGCGTTAATTCCAAAACTGTGAGAGATGGTAAAGGTGGCGGGATCGGGAAAACAAGTTCCATATTTGGGTCATAGACCACCCACACTGCCTGAAAACTTAGCCGTTTCAAGTGGGGCATTGAGCCGAGCATCGCAGCCACCGTGTTGATTGGAATTGCCTGATGACAGAGGGAGAAAGTGGTCAGATTTCCTCCAAATCTTGATACAAAAGCTGGCAAACTCAGCAGTGGAAAATGGGGACTCTCTGGTTCATTGTTGGGATAACCACCCGCTAAGGTTCCGTTGAAGTGGACGGAGTTGAACAGAAACGGGGAAACGTCACCGTCAGGGAATCTCGTTGGGGATAAGCTGGTATAAAGTTCTCTATCAACGGCCGAGATCTTCATTTCTGGACAGACTGGAAACCCGGGAGAGGCAATCCTCTTCGCGATGAGGGGATCCATTATGTCCTTCCACTGGGAGTTGACACAACGGTACTTGAACAAATCATTCCTGTCGACATCGGTATCCAATGTCACCAACTCCAGAATTTTGGTTAGCACCTCAAATTGAAAAGCAACAAATCTCATATTAGTTCATGCTTTTTAACTACAACTGGTAACTATATTTATTGAAACATTATCAGAAAAATGAGCTACTTCTGGTGGAAGATCTTCCAATTCCAATGTCCTTGGAGGCGAAAGAGGCGAAGGAGGAGCGGCTTCCTCCGGCGTTTCCAGCTCAAGTTTCTTCATAGGAGGTAGATCCATACTTTTGCAATTAAACGTTGATTTGATGTTTCCTTTGTGTGGCGGCTTTAGTACCTGGCACCTGATAGAAAACAATTTAAAAGTAGTTTCAATCAACTAATTACTTTTAACACTCTTGTCGCTGAGAATCTTTGATTTAATTTTAGTAAGAAAAACAAATGGGTTCTATTTGAGAGCAAGGATGCAGGCAGGTTTGATGATGAGTTTGCCCGCCTCAACACCCACATTGCCCCTACACTCGATGGTTTGGAAGAATTCTTCCATGCGTGATGACGATGTCTTTGTTCTTCTTTCTGGCGTATTTGTGCGTATGCCTGCCTGAATATGACTGCTTGGTTGTCGGTTTCAGTAGAATGAAATGAAGTTTTTACTGATTACTGATGATTTGTATGTTTTCTGCTTCAGGCACATGAAAAATGAGACGTGATAGTTGATAATCCCTAACAAGTTTGCAAAACCATCGCAATGATTGAAAATTCCAACATCATTTAAATCATTTCATTTAAGTCAGCTCCATGCGATAAGTTTAATAAGATGTGTTTAATTCACAAATTAATAAGCGGTATATTAGCGGTATGTAAAAACAAATAAGACATGACAAATAAGATAAAAAAGTACGACTCCTTATTAAACCAGAATCAACAAGACTAACGAAATAAGTTACCCAACTCTAAACGATTTTTCAGAATAATTCAAATTCAATATGTCTGTCATCTTCCTTTGGTTGAATGTTCAACAACCATCCGGTCTTCGAAACACACCACCATCCCCATTCGGTTTTTCTGCAGAGCTCACCGAGACGATCCTGAGACGGGGGCAGGTATTCCAAAAGCCAGTCCTCTCCAGCAATTGCTCAACCATCACCTTTTTCGTATTTTCTCCTAGAGCCGCCAATCGATGTAAAATCGCGGTCCTTCCCGCACACGCGATGTCCATGTCTTTATCTCGTCCACGGAGCTGAGTTTTCAACCGCCTCCGAGCAGCAGCCCTGCCTTCCTCTGGTTGGAGTTTCAATCGCCGTAAAGTCAGTTTAAGTAACATCGTGTCCTTCAAAATTCCAAGCATATGTTTTACGAGCTGAGTCAACTGTTCCTTTAGTGTCACGATTTCATCAGCATTTTGATTGTTTTCGTTTCCAAATTCAACCGCTTCATTATTCACAAACTCGTTCGGAATCTTCTGGTCACAATCCTGCGGCCGGAAGAAGATTAGATGGAGCTTCTCCAGGGCTGGAAACTTGATGAGGAACCCGCTCAGGACCATTTCCGCCACATGCTTGTGTGGATAAAGCATTATAGCCGTGGTGAGTTTGGGAAGCGCAACTAGCGAACTTCGTAGAAATGGTGGGCGGTGTCCAACAAGAACCTCCATGGAAGCTTCCTCATTTATCAGTTCAGCAAAGTCGTAAAACGCATTCGAAACCAGAGTCTCAAGGGAGCTGCTACATCTATTCAGGAAGGTTATGATGTCCTCCAATTCAAAATCATTGTCAACATTATTGCTTTCCACTACTTCAAAACGTTGAAGCGCAGGAGTCTCACTTAAGTTCAGAAACTCACGGGTTGGAACTGTGATTTTGAGCGCTTTTAGCTTCTTAAAAGCAGACTTCGATGTGGTGACGATCAGACGTGTTTCACATGTGTACTCGTGACTTGTCTGAAGAGCAGGAAACAGATAGCCTGATTCCAGATTTAAGTGCACCAGTTGATCAGCATAGGCGGCTACGAGCCATCTGTACAAAAGGCTTGGTGGAAATTTTGAGGGAACGACAAGTTCAGTAATTTCGAACGGTAACGCGAGTTTTAAAATCGCCAGGGATGTTAAAGGTGGGGGGATACGAAATGGTTTTTCGGGCACATTCTTGGCACTCTTGTGTTTAACATTGTCAAAATTGAGCCGTTTCAAGGAAGGCATTAAGCTGAGCATTTCAGCCAGTTTGTTTATTGGAATTGTTTGATCCCGGAGGGAGAAGGTGGTTAGATTCCCTCCATATTTTGATGCGAACATTGGTAAAGGCAGCAATGGAAAGTAGGAGCTCTCTGGGTCGTTGTTGGAAACACGCCGAGTCTTGGTTCCGTTGAAATGGAGGGAGTTGAACGGAATCTGGGTTCTACCTTCAGGAAACCTCGTGGGTGGTACGCGAACATAAAGTAGGGTCTCCACCTTCACGATGGTCATTCCTGGCAAGGCCAGATACTCGCCTCGGACAATCCTCTTAGAGATGATGGAATCCAATATGTCCTTCCACTGGGAATTGACTAGGCGGCACCCAAACAAATCAGTCCTGTCACCATCCAATGTCACGAACTCCAAAATTTTGGTCAGCACCTGGAATTGAAAAGCAATAAATCTCAAATTAGTTCATGCTTTTTAACTACAACTGGTGACTTTATTCATTGCAACATTATAAAATGGCCTACTTCTGGTGGAAGATCTTCCATTGTGCTTGGAGGCGAAGGAGGAGCAACTGGCTTTTCCAACTCCATTTTCTTCAATGAACGAAGATTCATGACTTTACAATTAAAGCTTCCACACCTGCGAGCTAAATACCCGACACAATTTATAAACAATTGGAATTAGAATACAATTTGGAAGAAAGCCAATACGACCTTCAATCAAACTACGCACAAAGACAGTTTTTACCTTAAACTGGGTACTTCAGTAACGACACTTGTTGTCGCTGAGTAGTTTAAGAGTTTTTGGCGACAAATTCAACGAAAAACTGGAGAAAATCAATTGCCTTGTTGACGAAACACAAGTTGGTTCCTCTTGAAAGCAAGGAGCACACGACGACAATGCAATCTCTGTTTACCCGTTCTCTAAAAATGCTTAGTTGAGTTTTTCCGCCCCCAAAGCCGCAATGCCCCAAAACTAGATGGTATTGGTGATTACTGTGCATTGTACACTTGTCTTTGTTATAAGTGCTGAGTAAACTACATGATTAACTTTATAAGCTGACGCGCATTAACGTAGTTGGCTTTTCTAAAGGGAGATTTTTATCACAATTTAAAATGGACGATATTTTATTTAATTTTATCGATTTCTATTACATTTATGGATTTATTTAAGCTTTATTTATTACAGACGGATATGATCCACAAACGGTGAATGAAACAAAGTTTAACTAGGCATTAAAATGTAATCAAAATGAAAAACAAAATCTCTTTAAACTTCAACAGCAAAATTCAAATTCAATATGTCTGTCACTTTCCTTTGGTTATAGACTCAAGCATCATCCGGTCTTCGAAACACACTACATCTCCGTTCGGTATTCCGGCAGTGCTAACAGACACAACCTTAAGTCTGGGACAAGTATTCCAAATGCCACTCCGTTCCAGCATTTGTTGAGCCATTAACTTCTTCGTATTTTCTCCGAGAGCAGCCAACCGATTGAAAATCCCAACCCTTTCCATCCTTGCGCCGATCTTGGTATTACGTAATTCTGCAATCTCAGCATCCAACTGGTGCCTCTCGTCCTCATCTTCAGCTGCCTCTGGTCGCAGTTTTACCAGTCTAGCTAAAGTTCCTTTCGCCACCCAAATATTATTGGAGATTCCGCGCATCCGCTGTAAAATCGAAGCCAACTGTTCCTTCAGTGCTCCAATTTCATCAGCATTTTGGCTATTGCTCTCGTTCCCAGATTGCATAACAATCCCCTGGTCATCCTCCTCATGTGGCCGAAAGTAGAGTAACTGGAGCTTTTCCAAGGCTGGAAACTGGGTGAGGAACTCGCTCAGCATCATTTCGTATATGTCCGCATGCGGATAGCGTATTGTGACCGTTTTTAGTATGGGAGCTACACTTCGAGGAAGAAGTAAAGGTCGCTCTCCATCTTTAAATTTCTTGAATGCTTCATCACTCGGCAATTCAAACCAAAAGGCGTTCACAATAAGCTCTTCAAGAGTGGTGGCACATTTGCCAATGAAAATTGTCAAGTCTTCAAACTCAACATTAAGTCCAGCGCCCATTGCTGCAAAGCGTTTAAGTGCAGGGGTTTCACTGAGAATAAGAAACTCTCGAACGTGATCAGAAGTATTGAGCTCTTTGAGGTTGCGGAAGGCAGACTTCGATGTGGTGGCAATCTGGCACGTTTTCCCAGTGAAATCGCGATATGTGTAATTGTGACTTGACTGAAGAGGTGGAAACCCAGGGTTGTATCCAGCTTCCAGATCTAAGCGGACCAGTTGCTCAGCATAGGAGACAAACAGCCAAACGTAGAGAATGAATAGTTTGTCGTTCATAAATAAATATCTCATACGGAACGCCAGTTCCAAGTTCGTGGGGAATGGCAGAGGAGGTGCTGGAGGAAAGACAGGTTCTTCTTCCGAGATCAGGGTGGCTTCAAACACCTCCTTCAAACTAAGCCGTTTTAAGTTGGCCATTGACGAGAGCATCTCAACTAGTGTCTTCACTGGAATTAGTTGATCGTGGAGGCTGAAGCGGGTTAGATTTCCTCCAAATCTTGCTGAAAAGGCTGCTAAACTCAGTATCGGAACGTGGCTAACGTTTGGGTCGTTGTAGTCCTCAGCTGCAGTTCCGTTGAAATGTAGAGAGTTGAACGGGAAGGGATTTCTACCGACAGAAAACCTTGACGGGGGCAAGCGCAGGTGAAGTTGGTCATAGTTTCGATTGGTGCCATCATCGCCCGCAATGCTCATTTCGGGGAAGGATGACAAGTCGCTGGAGACAATCCCCTTTTCAATGAGGGAGTCCATAATTTCTTTCCATTGGGAATGGACAAGGCGGCAGGCCAACATATTCTTTTTGTTGGCATCCAGTGTCACAAACTCCAAAATTATGGTCAGCACCTGGAAGTATAGAATGCCAACATTATCTTACATTATTTTAAGCCATGTTCTGTTAGAGTCAAGAGTTAGTAAGTTAGTAGGCAATTGCAACATTATAAAAAATGATTTACTTCAGGTGGAAGGTCTTCAATTGTCTTGGAAGGAGCCAATTTCCCTGGCATTTCAAACTCCAGATTCTTCAGAACAGGAACATCCATCACTTTACAACTTTGACTTTTCCAAATTAATCGTCTGTCTGGCAAAAATCAATTGTAAATGAGTTAAGAATAGAATTTTAAAGCTACAACGACATTTATAATTTGATAATTGTAACAAATGACCTTTTTAACTAGAACTAGTGAAACTTAGACCACAATGTTTTCAGCTTTTCATTGACTATGATGTAAGCATGCCATCAGCTTTGGATGAGCTTTTCCGCTTCTACTGCCAAAATCCACTTTCACTCGATGGTTTGATTATGGGGCATTCCGATTCCGATTGCACGCTTGTCTTTGTTATCTGGTGAGCGTCAACGGTCAATCAATGTGTGCATCTAGCAAAAGATGAAATTTTATTTAACCATTTTTATGGCTCAAATTATTTGTAGCTTATAAGATAAGTCTCAGCTTGTTGAATGTTTAAACCTATGAACCAGTATCAGCAGTGTGGACAATCAGGACTGGGTTTGCATTTTGGTGATTTAAACGTCTAGTGCAGCAATGTTTCCACAGTACGGCCGATGCTCTTGATATGCAAGCGCATGTATTTGCAAACTTTTGACACATTTTTAAAAGACTAAACTCTAGCTCTTGTTCAATTACAAGCACTCCGATTGAAACTATCAGCAGCACAGCCAAAAAAATGACCACCGCTCTGATTTCGGAGATATCAACCAGCTCCGGCTTTCCTCTAACTTTAGCGTAAAACAACTTCAAACGAAGGATATAATGCCAATCTGTCCACTCTTTCCATTTGTAGAAAAGGCCAGATGCCACAATTTTCTGGATGGACTCTTTAAGCCAGTGTTCGTTTTCTGTTTTAGTTAACCAACTCCACAACACCGGATCAAATATTTGAGGAATCTCGAAACAATGAAATTGATCACTGGCTTCTCTCATCGATTTCTGGAGATAAGGGGTATTATATTTTGTCGTTGATGTATCACGAAACACTCCAAGGCGTTGAGTTGATGAAGTCACTATTTTTATATACTCATCTGTTCCGACGACAAATTCAGTCACGTTGAAAGCCTCTTCTGTGGATATACCCAATGCCTTGAATTCGTTCCCAAATGCTTTGTTTGGAGAACCAGAATAATAGGGCTTTTCGTAAATGATCTTGTATCCTTGATGGACGAATTCCTTAATTGTGTTGATCGGTCCTTTGGGTGCTGGAGTGACAGTGATAATGCTCGTTAACCCATTTGAATAGAGTTGCGTCATGAGAAATGAAATGGAACAAATCACAATAAAATGGCGAGGATTGACTGATGCCCCGAAAACACTGGACATAAATCCCATAAATTTCTCAATTACTTTTCCAACTGGTTGGTGATCCCTGTAGCAGCAAAACAATGCAAAAGAGAGTACAGTTATCGTTGCCATCCAGATTTCTGAGGTGAAAGGTTCGTACCACAATGCAAAATTAGCAAGCTTTTCTTCATTCTCCTTCTTTTTGGGGCAATAAAGAACTGTTCTTGTGTCGAATCTGTTAAAATGCAAGCGCCCAGTGCTGTGTAAATCTACATTATTAAATTTAACGTCTCCTACTAATATTTCGGGACCTTGACGCATATATGCGTGCTTTAAGTTTCTGCGGTTTTCTACAGTGTCGCGAAATACGGAAAGTGAAATGTTGTGGCTTTCCGATAAAAGATAAAGTGACAGAATCTTACTTGTGCATTTGTAATTTATCCGATTTCTTTGGTTTAGGCAAACGTTTTTTGGCAGCTTTTGGTAGAATTCAACCCAATGAGGAGCCATTATGGCCAAAGCAGTGAGTTCTTTACTGTTCGCATTCAAAAACAGAGTTCGATGAATTTCGTACAAATTTGCTCGGATCCACAGTTGAGCAAAGTAAGTTGCAAGAATCGGAGCTGAAGAACAGTATCCACGGCAGATTATTGTGACTGAAGTTTTGGTCGGAGTGCACTCGAAATTCTCTGGTAACGTAAGAATAATTTTCAGGGCTGGAAAAGTTGGAAGTTCTGTGTGCCAATTCGCGAGTATATCATTCCGGTGTTTCACTGCTTTCTCAAATATCTGATCTTTTACAAACCTAAAATGCCCCCAAACAAAAATAAATAGTGTTTGTGAGGGAACAACAAGTTCGGTAAATGCATTAATGGACTGGCGTAAACTACCCCATTCCCACTCGTCTTGGATTGGACTAATAATGATGTTAAATGTATCGGAATATCTGTATCGTTCCCTCTTCAGTCCATTTCCATTTTTCGTGTTGATGACACTCGGCAGCAGTGACGCATCTGGAACAAAGCTGCCATTAGCGATTTTGGTGGAGTTGAAGAAGTAGACTACGTAGTTCTCCCAGTTTTCATTCAAGTAAGGAAAAAGGCGTGGTAAGCACTCGGAACCAACAACTGGTGAAGTTGCAGCCAATAAAAATGCTAGTAAAAACATCGACTTCATTCTATAATTGTCAAAAAAATATTCTGATTTCGAGTAAATATAAAAATGCAACTGACAACGAACAGCGATCCAATTCGACAACTGAAACCTCCCAGGATTTACTGTTGTGTATGAGCAAAAAAAAGTCTTTTTCAAAATAAAATGTGAGAATGTATTTCTATTCGTATAGGATTGCAAATTTTCCACTATGATCAGCTAAATAGTAAAGATCACAACTTTGAGTTGAGGGAAAATTAGAGGAAATTATCCGTTAAGAGCACAACTTATCTTGTATATGTGAACTGTATTTGAATTTTGCCAATCATTCTGCTGCAAAAGCTTGCGTTTTTTTGTTACTGGAACCAAATAGCCATTAATTTAAATCCTTTCAATAGGGTTTGCGTTAAGTCTGGAAAAAATCCGGGGCATGAAGCTATTAGTCGTTATAATAGTATTGGTTTGTTAAGCAAAGAACTCGTAGTGTCAACTATTATATATGAGAAACAAAAAATTTATTTCAAGAAAACAGTGGATTTCAGTTTGCTTCGTTAGTCTGAGCTAAGTGAGCGTCTTTTGGTTGTCTGGGATTCCTCGGTCGAGCAGCGAAAAAAGACACGTCTGCTAAGACATCCGGTCAATCAGACAGAATCCAGCAAAACACGAACAAGCGATGGCGATGGCGAAATTTTGGATATCTACCGCTAATGATTGGCGCGTGGCTTTCGTGTTCGTGAAGATAGCTGTAATGATCACTTTAAATTAACTGGAAAATTTAAATTGCGAAAATGATTTGCTCGATAGAATAGATCGAGCTTACGTTGGACTGTATTGGAAAAACTTTGGATTACGGAGACATTACTTTACAAATGGATTTTAAAACAACTTTCAGCTCTAATTCTAATTGTTAATCATATGTAAGATTTTTCCTTTCAATTTAATACCTTGTGCTTATTCTTCGTGTATTGAAAGTATGTCTGGTGCAAAAATACAATTTTTGGACTTTCTTTAGAAGAAAACATAGCTTTAGTACACCATGCTTTTGCACAGAAAGCTCGCTTTATTATAAAAGAAATTAACAGGAAACGTTTTTAATAGAACAACATAATAAGCTCCTTGTATTCTGGTGACTATGTTGGGAAATGTTGGCAGAAATTAATACATTCAATTATCAGTTAAGAATTGTGTTGATTGGTTTTTTAATTGGTTTTCAAAAGCAATCACCGAAAAAGCCATGGGTTTGGATATGTATCTTTAATTGGGTTCGGATAATCAACTGAAGAAGATTTTATATAGAAATGATTAATATTTCGGATTAATTTCTTTCCCTTGTTTAAGATTTGTATTGTTGCTGGATTTCTTGCTATACAGACTTTCCTTGATTTTACGATGGGATATTCTAGATTTTCAATTCCACAAGAGTAACGTTGTTTCTATTGATCAGATGTCCAGGGTTGTTAGAGATGTGTATAGCTACTGCCGAGCTAAGAGTTGTGTCTTGATCTGTATCTCAAAATAGAGGTGTGCATTTGGGAAAATTTCAGGTCCTGGCCCGCGCCCGTGACGATTTCAACCCAAGCGCCTGCTCATTTTTGAAATTCCTCCTAGGCTGCAGGCGCCTAGCAATTCTTCCTTGCTTGTATATATGTCATAATATGTAAATCAGCTATGTACGGAATCGTTTTTATCGAGAACGAGTGTACGTCACAGGACGCAAAACTCTCAATCCATTTCCCAAAAAAGTGCTAGGGTGGTGTTGCAGCTTTCATCATGAACTCTAGTTGGGAATACTCAATACTCCAATGCCCGTATTATGGAATTAAATCAACAAGAGATTGCTTTTTATGTGAAAAATTTTTGTTACGCATATGCATGTTGTTTTAATTGTATAGTATTATTTTCAATAAAAACATTTCTATGTTGAAGGTGGTGTAGTGGGAACCCCAACAAAAAGCGCCACAATTACAGAACAAAGCAGCTACAAACACAAAGAAATACAGCATGAAAATTCTGAAAAAATTATTAATTGCTGTAAATCATCTAATTTTTAATTATATTTACCTGTGATAAAAATCCATAATCAAGTCTATAAACTCCAGTGTTCCCCATTCCAACCGGAAAGGCTTCCAGCTCGTCAATCAGTTCATGAATTACTTCCTCACTTGCCGCTTTCCCATGCCTCCCATGTTTATAATGAATAATCAGGTACTCCTTGAACCTTTCCACGATTCTCGTAACCTCCGCTGCCATAATTAAGGCTGTAATAAGCAACGCCTTGCTTCCAAACAAAAGCACCACATCCACCGTTTTTTTGGAGCGGACCAAGTCATCAAAGTTGAGGACGAGCGTTGTACTATAGTCCAAAATCCAGAGGAGGGTTAACGATCCCCAAATCTCGTTGCAAAAGCGAGAAATCAACTTGATTTCCTCATATTTTCCCAAAATCTCTCGGAAATTGATTTGCCGAGTGGGGTAAAAAACAAGCCTTTCCAATTGTCGCACTGCCACCCACAAAGGAATGGGAAGGAGGAAAAACAAATGGACAAGAAAATGGTCCAAAAAGGACACGAAAAGTGAAATGATTTCAACACCTCCACTAATGATTTTTCCTATGGAATTCAGCTCCGTTCCATTTTTTCCTCCAAAAACCACATACAGCCTGCTTTTTGGAAGAAATTCATTGTTAAAATTGAATATAATAATCCTTCGTACTTGAAGGTAGTTTGTGACATAAACGATAAAGATGAAAATTAGAAAAGGAAGTCTCCAACCAAATTGGTGACCAATTTTACTACAAATATTAGATTTTGAAGGTTCTTCTTGCGGTTTATGAAGTAGGGAATTGGTTTTCACAACGGTGAGATATTCCTCAATTAGACGTTGGCATTTGTACGCGACGTAATGGAATTTGAGCTGTTTAAAAATGTAAAGGAGCGCGGCGAATATTTTGCAATATTGCCGAATTGTCATTAATTCGGTGCTGTATGCGTGCACGAATATTCGAATGGATTTTGTGATGTCATTGAAGATTATCAAGGGCCACATGACATAGTAAACGAGTATCTAATGCAAACAAATGCACAAAATTGATTAATTAATTTTCGCAGATTTTTTAAAAACAAGTATGTACTATTTTAGAAAATTTCAAATTTTGAATAAATTACCTTTTGGTATTTTGAACTACCAAGTGTACAACGTCCCGTGTTTTTGTCATATTCCGGCCGAAACGGGAGAAGTAGCATATAATAGCAACACTGAAAATAGACATTCAAAGTGTTTGAAGTGCTATTTATCACAGTTATATTTTTCTCCTGTGTTGAACTGGAATCCTTTGATTTTGGAGAAAGTCCATGTTCAATTTGCAAAACATCACTAGTTTGTAGAACTTCTTGAGAATTGTGAGGAATCATTTTGCAACTTTTATAAAAGTATCCACTCACTGCAAATTTACCGGCACAGAGTGATGGAGGCAAACAGACTGATGTTGGATGTGATGTTGGAGTGAGAATAATATGCATTTTTGTGGCATACAAGAAGGTTGTAGCTAATTTCAAGAAAATTGTATGGACGAAGAAAAAACTGCAAGTTCAAGATGACATTGAGCTACTGCTAGTTTTTGCTACGCTTGAAAACAAAAGTAAAACTTGTCTGGACTGGGAAGTATTCAATAATATACCTTTTTTAATAGTGAACCTGTTTGGTGTTAGTGGAGAGGACGAAAGCAATGCGCAATTTCTATATGATATACCATTTGGTTTATTTCTCGCCGAGATAATGTTCGTATTTTAGTATTCATAGGGATGCGCTCATGTAATTAACAACTACGTGGAAGAATATTATTCACCGTCGGGTAACAGTTTTTTGCACATGTAGTCAAAAGGTCACAAACCGTCCGTACTTTCAGATTTGCATTGAAAGTGAATCGAAATGCAAGGTATCAACAGAAAAATAGTGCGCAGCTGGAGATTGATACTTGATCGTTGTCTGAATTCTGGATGACAACCTAAAACCGGAAAAGGTTAAAACTAGCATTTTTGTCATTTTCGACATTTAATATATGCTGAAATATGATGATGCATTTGTTTTCAGGATACTTTGTACAAAATATATATATTACAAACATTATGTTTTTATTTAATACCAGATAAATTAAACATGTTTTTTAGCCACTCACATTATAAATCATAGATGTAAGATTAGTACAAAAAATGCAAACTTGCAATTGTACTATAAATTTAAAAATGTGTAAAAAATTTAATTGCTAACATATCAACATATCAGCAAAATTCAGCTTTTGTAATGTTCTACAAGGGCAAACATAATATAACTTACTGGTATGATGATAAACTAGGGCATAAAACAGTAATATTATAGCGATAGATAGATAGATAGGACTTTATTTTGAGGTTATCATGTATCAGTCGCCTTTAAAGCAATTGGTCTCCCTACAGTAACTCTCTTTACACAGTAGTTCCAAATAATTAAAACAAGTCATTATAACAAACCGTTGTCGTAATCAAATTAAATATTGAAGAAAAATTATGTTACAAATTCAGATTTTCTTACTTCTAACATTTTTCCCTGACACAGAAATACATATTGGCTTAGACTTATTTTCGGTGGAGGTTTACATTTCTGAAGAAAGTAATTCCAGTTATTTATAAGATTCCATTTTATGGAGTCTTTGTATAATTCTGAGTTTGCTCTGGAAACAATTAGCCTAGGTAGACAATCGTCTGCAGTTTGTGGCGATGGAATTAGCCACTTTTCGTCGGTTCGATTTCCTAAATGTTTCCAGGCGATTTTGATGAGTGATAGTTTTCTCCTCTCAGTAATTGTTAGTAAATCCGCTTGAATTAGTAGGGTGTTGATGGAGATTTTTGCTTCTGCCAGTGTTCTTTTGCTCGATTTATTGTATTTCTTAAATAGCACTGGATAGTAGAATGCTACTAAAAACTTGTTGATCTTGCCTTGAGGAAAGTCCAGTTGTGCTTCTCCTTGGATTGCCCAAATTGATAAGCAGTAATCTGGAATACTAACAACATAACATGAAAGAAAGGTTTTAATTAGATCTTCTGTGAAATAACGTTTGAATCTGTACATTCTGCCTAAAGCTATATTGAGTTTCTTTTCAACTCTTTCATAATGTGTGTTGAAAGTCAGAGTTGAGTCAATGTCTACTCCTAAATATTTGAAACTGGGCACAACATCGATTTCAGTGCCTGCAAGGTTGATTGTATTGTTTACGGGTGGTTTCGACCGATAGTCACTTGCTTTGTAGAACATCATTGCTTTAGTTTTGGCTGAGTTTATCACTAAACCATTTTCTAAGCACCATTCATTAAGTTTTAAGAAACACTCATTCAGTTTTGCCATTCCGTCGTCATAATTGGTTACGTCAGCATAGAAAACCAAGTCATCCGCATACAGAATGAATGGTAACGTAAGTCCATCACCAATGTCATTTATGAAAATTGAAAATATTAGCGGACCGAGGCAGGAGCCAGCTGCCGTTCCGGCCTTAATACTGAAAAACTTTGACAGAAAACTGCCGTTTTCAATTTTGAAATTTCGGTCACTTAGATAATTTTTTATTAATTTAATCATGTACGGCTCGATTTTTGACTCATATTTGTCTAACAGTTTCTGTAGAAGGACCTCGTGGTTGATGGTGTCGAACGCTTTAGAGAAATCCACAAATATAGCAATCGCTTTTCCGTTCTTCTTATCAATGATGTCAATGATTGATTGCGTAAATGATGAAACCGCTGTTTCACACGATCGCTCAGCTCTGAATCCGTGCTGGTTGGGAATCAGCAGGTCTTTTACCATTTCCAAAAGTCTTTGGTACATGATGAACTCAAATATTTTGGTGATAAAGGTAAGACCATAAATTGCTCTGTACGATGATGATTCCGTGAACCATCCTCTACCTTTGTAGAGTGGGGTACATATTGCACTTTTATACGATTGTGGAAACTCACTGTTCTTGAGTATTAAATTGAAAATTAATACGAGTGGCACAAGGAGCAATTCTGAAAACTGTTTGTATATTCTTCGGGGCACCGAGGTCTTCAGGTCTTTACTTTTTTTCACAGTCTTAATTGCTGCTGATACTTCATCTGATGTTATTTTACGGTACTTATGATCAGGGTGGTTCTGTTTGTGCTCGTTTTCGTAGGTTAAGACATCATCATTTAGTTCATCAAGGTTGCTGATTGAGTTTTTTACAATGAACTCAGATGCTAGTTTAGCACAAATATCACTGTCGTTCACTAAATCAGTACCATTATGTACTTTGAGTTTGCATATTTTACGTCGTGGTTTCCTCCTGAACCTGATGAGTTCATCCATCGTGTACCACACTTCCTCCGACGTTTTGCACTTTTCAAATTTAGAACGGTGGTACGACTTCTCAGCTAAATTGGCTTGAACATTTATATAATTTTTCAGTCGTTTGTAAATTGCAAACTTCTGGGGATCCCTGAGATTGTTAAAATCTTTTTTGGCATTGTCTCGTTCTTTGCATAGACCTACCAATTCATTGTTAAACCACGGATTTCTTACACTTTTTACAGTGCGTCTTTTGAGGGGTGCGTGTGCGTTTAAATAAGTTAGTACCACCGATTCAAACCTTTTCACGCTCTCTGAACTGTTATCACATCGTAGGAAATCCCAGTTTATATTTCCCCGAGCTCTTTTGATAATTTTTCACTATCAATTTTACTGTAGCACCGATAATTAATGAAATTCTGTTGCAGCACATGTTTCTCCCGTTTTCTGATTACATACACTAATTGATGATCAGATCCTGCGTACTCAAAGCCGCCTGCTCTGCTATACATGATTGGGTCGTTGACGTACACATGATCGATTAGTGAACTGGAAATTCTAAACTGATTGTCTTGATCTTTGTATTGACAGATTCTGGTTGGGAAAGCTATTTTTTGCACCATGGTACACTCTTTGCTAATTGATTTTAGACGTAGTGTATATTGAGATCTGCTCAACATATCGATGTTAAAATCACCCATTATCACTAGTTCACTTTTTAACCTGCGGAGAAACTGAAACAGTGATTCTAGGAAGGGGAGAATGCTTTCATTTACGCAATGAGGTGGGATGTATATCACTTCTAGAGTTATTGTTGTCGTACCCTGTGATTTCAAGTTAACCAAGCTGCATTCTACTTCACCAGGTACGATAATGTCTTGCTCGAGAATCTCATGGGACACGTTGTTGTTGATATATAAGGCTGTGCCACCACCTTCTCGTGTTGTTCTATCAAATCGGAGGAAACTGTAGCCTTCAGCTTCATACCGGTTGCTTTCGTCACGATCTGAGTGAAGCTTTGTTTCCGTAATACAAAGCGCCATTATCCTTTTGTCACTGTATAGTAGTTCATGCATTTCTACTAATTTTGATTTGAGCCCATTCACGTTTTGATGCGCTAACTTCCATCCCTTCGGGAATGGAGTACTAAGTCTATTTTGTTCTTCTGTAGTCTCAATGGCTTCATCTCGTGGTAGGTCGTCATCCTCTTCATTGAAGGGGAGTGCGAGAAGAGCATTTTCGTCAGGCTCCTGTTGATTGTTGTAACAGTGGACACATTTCCAGCCATAATGAATGTAGACTGGTTTTCCATCCACAGTGCCTGTCGGCTTTAGGAAAGTTCCAATAAGGCCGCATACTGAGCAGAGCTTCCACTTGTACAAAATGTCCATAAGCGATGAAACTTTTATTCGGTGATACTCGTGTAACACTATCTAAAAACTTATACTGCCAAAAATTAACATTCTTCAAGCATACAGACAAAACGATAGACGATGCAATGATGACTCCGGCATCCTATATAAGTAGCTAGATCTACACAGCATACTTGTTTTGTTGTTGTGTGGTTGCAAAACAGACGGTGGACTGTGGGCATCACTTTCATTCAAAGCAAGTGACAGTTAGTGTTTTGTTATGGTCCGACAAAGCTGAAGCAAAAAATATTAATCCCATTTCCAGTTCAGAAAATTGCATGGCACGTAAAATAAAAATCATGCTGGTGAAAAACTCATGAACAGGGTCACAATAACAGAGATTGAAAGCTGTAAATAAGGGAAAATATTAGTTTTTTACACTACGTACAAAATAATAATTTAAGATGGATTTAAAAATAGTAATCTTACATTGCAAACAAAACTATAATGAACTCTGTATACTCCCGTCGTCCCAATCCCCACCGGACAATCTTTAAGCTTTTCACGTAATTGATCAATCACTGGATATTTACAACTTTTGGTGGATTTATCTTCATATTCTGGACGAAATGGAAGAAGAAGCAAGCAGTAACAACACTGGAAATACACATTTAAAGCGTTGGTACAACTATTAGTTGTTAATATGATGGTTTTCTTGGAAGATTCAATGGGAACATTGACATGGTGCAATTTTGAAACGGCATTATTTTCAGGTGAAAAAACGTGAACACTTCGTAAAACTACTTGGGAGTCACTTTTTTCAGGAGTGGGAATCATGGTTGCAGATCTTCCTGTCTTGACGATAGACTCATGCACCGAGTCGAACGAGACTGAAGAATAATTTGTTGGATTCAATGCAAAAATGGGTATTTGGCAAACATACCTAAACAATTTTTTATTGAATGTTTCGGTCATTTATCATTTATAGGTATACTGTACTTTTCCGTCCACTCATTTGTATGTAATGATACGAGCATGAATAAACCGGTTTATGCAATAGAAACAAAATCATATTAGACCTGCATTTTTTTTTTGAATTGACTGGTGAAAAATGATGATGATGATGGCTTTTGACTTGTGTATGAACTTTTTATACGGTGTTTTCATTGCTAATTACGACACTACACTTTGTTGTCTGTTTTTACTTTGGTATTGAATGAACTGCATTATCATCAACATTCAGGCCAACGGTGGTGCTTGAACATTTTCGCATTTATAATGGCCTAAATTCTAACCATATTTTCAAATGTTTGTGTTCCAGAGACCCAAAACCGGTTGTGGAAAGTGTTTTTGTGCTACAGTCGTGAGTTGTATATGCATTTATAGACAATTTTGTCCTGTTATTTAAGTCAACTGAAGATATCGGGTGAATCAAAGGTTTTTTTCAATTTGTTCCTTTGAAATCTCATAATATTATTAATTTTAAGTAAAACTACTATGGAGGTGGAAATCTGACGAAAAGTGTCATAATGGAGCATAGGAGCTGAAAAAGTAAAAATAATGTTGTATTAAATCCCAACAAAACTAAAATGAATCATTTGTTTTAAAACCGCCATGTATATCCCATACCTAGACAAAAATCTGTAGTCAATTCAAAACACCCCAGTTGTTCCGATTCCATGGGGGCAGTGTACATATCTTCAATCATTTCATTTAAAATTCTTTCAGATGAATAATTCCGAAGAGATTCAAGCTTTTACCCAAATGTACGATTCGAAAAATGAATGAGCCAACTGCAACCGTAGGAAGGTGACAGACAAATTGAATTTTTTTTGTAACTCGTTTGATTTAATCTGCAGCATGTTCATCTTAAAAATGTCAACCTGAAGGTTCTTTTAAGTAAACATATTTTTATTGATCTTTAAATATTACATTTAATAATGACAGGGTTAATAAAGTTTCTAGTAAAAATATTAAAAGCAAAATTGAGTTGCATTCATCACTGCCAGCTCAAAAAAAGACTATCATGTTTACAATAACATGTTTATTATATACAAATGATGTCTTAAATGCCTTAACTGTTGTTGACATGGTCCAAACTAAATGGTTTTAAAAGTGTATTATATTGCTGATCCAATATAACAAAATTCCCTTAATAGTACAGCTTTCAATCCATAGGAATAATTCAAAAGTACTAGGGCAGCAAATAACGACCAAGCTTCTAAACGTGGGGCAAATTAAATATTTAACCCAACTGAACAAATTATATAATGTCTCTAACTCTTTTAACAAATGTGGTACATTGTTGCTTAGCCTCATGAATTTTTCGAATTACCAAGTTTGGGTTCCAAAAGATTTCCATAACAAATGCCAGAATGCAGGAAACGGTCAAACCTAAATACGTTACCCAAACCGCCAACGTGGAATCAAGTGAAGCTGACTGAATACTAATTTCCTCTAACAGTTCTGCATCATTTGTAGACTTTTTTAGCCAAACTACTGAAAATAAGTTTCTTGGCAATTGGAGATGTTTATCCGCATCTTGAAGAACATTTACCTCCTTCCATATCTGATGCAGCCTTCTCACACACAGCAAAATCCCGGATGCTTCCAAGTAGCTAAGAGCGTTGTTAAAGTATAACAATTGGGGATGATTTCCAATGTTGCTACTGAAAGAGTGAAACGAAACCATGACTTCGTCCCCTTTACCATGAAATACCACGCGTTTCATAAGCATTGGGATGGCGGTGGCGTACGCACTCGAGGTGCTAAAAATCATTCCAAATGTTTCCAATTCCTTTTTTGGATACACAATTGGGTTGTTGCTCGCTTTAAATTTGTACTGAAATTCTCGATCTAAATAACAACACAATTTTTTTGGTGTTGCAATGTCGCTGTAAAACTCGTAGTAGTTGTCCGAAGTAACAGCATGGATATTTTCCTCAGCATTCCAACTAAGCCTACCTAACAGATATTGCCATGCCACCGCTTTTCGTTTAGAAAATACAGTATACTTTCTGGATACATTGAACCGTGTAGGTGAATACATAGCTGGATCCATCGTATCTAAAATTAAACTAATTTCGTTGTCAACCATCATCAGATCCAGGTTTGATTCCTGCACAAGATTTTCTACCGATTCCGGAATAAATGGGACTGGTTGGGCGGTTAGATAAGTAAAGATAGAAGATGTGTAAACTAATCTTAACAATATGCATGTAATTAGCCATAAACTGAGTACAAAACGTAGTGTAATGTTATCCACCACTCGTTTGAAGTCTTGTTCTAGCAAAATTTGAAATACTGTAAAACCGACATTTTGAACACCTAGAAATCTTAAGACTAGGACAACGCCAAATCCGGCGATTAAAATAATCAGCCACCAACTGTAAGATATTGGCTTTAATAAAGCTAAAATGTTAACGGTTTTTTGAATATTTGATGTAAGTATGGAAAATTTGTAACCGTCTGAAGTGACGCCAAAGTTTGTAAAAAATGTGTTAAAATAATATGTTCTTTTTAAACCAGTTGGTGAAACAATACAACTACAACTTCCCGTACAGTTATAGTGCATTCCTATTAACTCTGAAATGCATTTGTCAGCAACCGAATACCTCACACTCCAATCTGGCATAGACATTGGCTTATGAACGCAGTTTTTATACTGGTTTTGTGAAACAGCAACCAAATTATTCTGTCTTAAATGTTTGGACCAATCTTTGTTGTGAATTTTCCATACGTTCATTATTGAATTCACCCTCATGTCTATCGGAATGTTAACAACGGCAGAAAAAATGGGGCATAAAAAACTCTCAGTTTCCCGATGGAAATATGAGCACTCACTTCCAAGTTGGGGTAGAAGGAGCGCTTGTTTAGAGACTATGTTAAGTAAGATAATGTGCACCTGACTGTGAACTAGATTTTTGTCCAACTGAAATGAGCGGTATTCTCCATCAAACTTTTCAGGAGCTTTCATAACCAAAAACATTACAATTTGTGCGACTTCTAAGAACATACCTATGCTTTTATCTGGTTCTGTTGCTGATAGTTTTAATGACACTTTGTAGCTACCTTCTTTTCCCGTTATAATTTTACCAGTAGGAAGGATTGCCATGCACGCAAAAGAAAGTTTATGAGCATATCGCTTTACTGGAAATCGTTCAACCTTTGCCGATACATGTGTGAGACGATGCAACAAAACGTAGTACATATATTGGGCGATAAATAAGTTCAGAATTTCAGAGTGAAATCTTTCTGAGCTTTTGTCAGGAGGGGAGTTCTTCTGCCAAATAAATATTGTACATTCCGTGAAAAATAAATAGCTTTGGATCATTTTGACCAGAGTGATGTGATGGCTTGGAAAATGCAGAAAAGTTACAGGTAATACTTTTAGGTCCCATTTAATTTTGAAACGGGGATGTGTTCATATTTTTATTTCCATATTGGCTAAGCCGAAAACGTTGGCTGGTGAAACCATGAACCCAACAAATGAAAAGTTCTAATCATCTATCTGCTGATTATTAAAAATCATGAAGTTATCTTAAATTACGTATTATTTTAATTTTATAGCTTGACAACAGCACCTGTTTTAAGTCACTTGCTGTTTAGGTTATTCTAAATGCCACCTTTTTTATACCTATCCATCTTAGAATTGCCTGTGGAAATAATTAGATAATCGGTTTGTATGCTTTACTGAAAGTTGCCAGTTATTTGCATTAAACCAAGCTTGTATGCTTAAGTGAAATATTTTGAAAGGGATTTAGTCACAATTGACAACTACAAGTACTATCAAAAAATATTTTCAAGTGAAATTATTCCTCTGATATCGCGTGCTCCACAAAAAAGATTAAAGTGTGACCGTCTACTATTTCTTATGTTTTTGAATTTACAGAGGTCTTTTTAATAGTAGCAATAAATTCTGATAATAATTTTCACAACAGAAGTTTGGTTTAGAGTCATTTAAAGTTGACGTAATTGGAGTGTGCTGAAGAATCTTAAAAACTAAACGACATTAATTCGTACCACTAGAACGCCATTCGTTTCGGTAAATTTCTGTCTAATGGCCAGAGATGGGACAGGTAGTTTTATAAGGTAGAAAGATACCGGTACAAGGTAGTTTTGAATTTTGGTTCAGGTAGAAGGTAGCGGTAATACCTTATACCGGCATCTTTATACCGAGGTAGTTTGAAACTACCTAGGTACCCATCTCTGCTAATGACCGAAGTACTTACAGCCAGTTACATCTATAATTGTAATGACCAAAACTACATGACAAGGATAGTTTTTGGATATGAGAATTGTTCCTTTTTACTATTGCAATTCATTAACTGAAATCACTTATTGCTACACAATTTTAATTTGCATGAAGTTTGAATAGAATTTTTAATAAAATAAGAAAGAACGGAAAAAATATATCTTGCGAAATCATTTCTTAGCCGTTTCATTTTATATTACCCATTCGGTAGGGAAAGGTAGTATTTAGGAGTGTTTTTCCAGGCAGAGTGGGAGTGAGAAGACTTGAAGACAAGTCAATAATCCAGAGCATGTAGAGAGGTCCTCCAACTTCACTTCCGCATTTTGAGATATCTTTGACCTCCTTTTAATGCTCCTAAAGTTGCTGCCACTTTGTTTCATTAAAAGAGTGCGCAATTAGTCTTTCTAATTTTTTCACTGCTTTTCTAGAAACAATTGGAAACAGTAAGAAAATTACAATCAAAACTTTATCTCAAAATGAAATGACACTGAAAAAATTATACACTTCCAATAACAACATGGCCGTTGCAATCCAAATCCTCGACATAGAGATTGACAGGCTCTCTGGAACTAAAAATGTGAATTAATCTGCTCTCAGAACTAAAATCACAGAGGTTGAAGGCCAGAAACATGTAAAACTGCACAAATCCTGGGATATATTCCACGAAAATTAAAAAAATAGTTTCTCCAGCTTTATTTTTTTTCGTTCGAAGCGTGGAATTTGTGAGAATTACTCTTCCATTTCGTCGTTGAAAAAAAGTAGTCCATAATAATTTGAGCTGCTTGAAAATGTAAGGAAGAGAGATGAACAGTTTGGAGTATTGGTTGACAGAAATCGATTTTGGGGAATGGTACGTTTTCCTAAATCTTCGGTTTACATCTCTGACCTCGTTGAGAAATATTTATATCCCCATTAGGATTTGACAACTAAAGTTCGCAACACTTATATTTTTAAAAATAGAATGAATTGTTTCGTTTCATGTAATAAGTACATAAGCAGTTCTTCCTTGCTTAGATTTAGCTTGTTATATGTAAATAACCTTTTTACGAAGTGGAATGGAATCGTTTTTATGTATCATCAAGTGAGAAACAATGCACGTTACAGGATGCAAAACTTTTAATCCATTTGCCAATAAGCTCTAGGGTGATATAGCATCTTTTTAACATGAACATTTAATGAGTCTACTCAATACTCCATTGCCCGTATTATGGGAATAGATCAAGAAGATGTTGCTTTTAATGTGGAAATACTTTGTTACAATTATGCATATGTTTTTATTCAAAATAACAATTGAATCGTAATAGGTAAATAGAAAATATTTCTATGTTGAAGGTGGTGTCACAAAAAGCGCCACAATTACTGAACAAAGCAGCTGCAAACCAAAAGAAATGGATTATTAAAGTAGGCCAAACAGTATTATTTGCTGTAAAATCAGTTAATTAAAACCTGTGATAAAAATCCATAATCAAGTCGATAAACTCCAGCATTCCCCAATCCCACCGGGAAAGTTTCCAGCTCATCAATCAACTCATGAATTCCTTCCTCACTTCCCGTTTTCCCAAGCTCCCTTTGTTTACAATGAATAATCAGGTGCTCCTTGATTCTTTCCACGATTCTCGTAACCTCCGCGGCCATAATTAGTGTTGTAATAAGCAACGCCTGACTTCCAAACACAGCCAGTAGATCAACTAAACGTTTGGAGCGGACCTTCAAATCTATACTTTCAGAGTAGAGGACAAGTTCTGTAATATACTCCAAAATCCAGAGGAGGGTTAAAGATCCCCAAATCTCGTTGCAAAAGCGAGAAATCAACTTGATTTCCTCATATTTTCCCAAAATATCTCGGAAAGCTATTTGACGCGTGGGGTTCAAAACAAGCCTTTCCAACCTAATCACTGCCACCCACAAAGGAATGGGAAGGAGGTAAAATAAATGGTTAAGAAAATCGTCCAACAAGGACAGCAAAATGAAAATGATTTCAACGCCTCCACTAATGATTTTTAAAACGGAGTTTAGCTCAGTTCCTTTTTGCCATCCAAAAAACACGTACAGCCTGCTATTTGGAAGAAATTTGTCGTTGAAATTGAATAAAATCCTCAATCCAACTTGAACATAGCTTGTGAGATAGACTATAAAGATGAAAATTAAAAAAGGAAGTCTCCAACCAAATTGGTGACCAATTTTACTACAAATATTAGATTTTGAAGGTTCTTCTTGCGGTTTATGAAGTAGGGAATTGGTTTTCACAACGGTGAGATATTCCTCAATTAGACGTTGGCATTTGTAAGCAACGTAAAGAAATTTGAGCTGTTTGAAAATGTAAAGGAGCGCGGCGAATATTTTGCAACATTCCCGAAGTGTCATTGAATCCGAGTTGGATGCTTTCACGAGTTTTCGAACAGATTTTGTAATGTCGTTGAGAATTAACAAGGGCCACATGAAGTAGTAGACAAGTTTCTAATGCAAAAAGATGCACAAAATAATTTTTATTTCACTTTCGAAAATGCATTGTAAAAATATGTACTTTTTTAGTTGATTTGATATTTTATATAAATACACTTTGAAATTCCGAACCACCAAGGGTGCAATGTCCCGTGTTTTTGTCATATTCCGGCCGAAACGGGAGAAGTAGCATGTAATAGCAACACTGAAAATACACGTTGAAAGTGTTGGAAGTGCTATTTATCACCGTTCTACTTTTTTCAGGTGTTGAACTGCAATCCTTTGATTTTGGAGAAAGTTCATGTTCAATTTGCAAAACAACACAGGTTTGAAGAACTTCTTGAGAATTGTGAGGAATCATTTTGCAACTTTTACAAAAGTATCTACTCACTAAAAATTTACCGGCACAGAGTGATGGCAGCAACCAGACTGATGTTGGATGTGATGTTGGAGTGAGAATAATATGCATTTTTATGGCATACAAGAAGTTTGTAGCTGATTTTTCAAGAAAATTGTATGGGCGAAGAAAAAACCGCAAGTTCAAGATGACATTGAGCTACTGCTAGTTTTTGCTACGCTAGAAAACAAAAGTAAAACTTGTCTGGACTGGGAAGTATTCAATAATATACCTTTTTTAATAGTGAACCTGTTTGGTGT
>JAQGAP010000842.1:0-25976 GCA_034697805.1 Orchesella bifasciata
GCTTCAACTTAGCATACATACAGCAAAGATAACACTTTCCAAAGTGAAAAGACCACGTTCGCTTTCAATCCTCGGATATTGCCACTTTGACATCAAGAGGAATTTTAGGTAATGCATTTAAAATAAATTCTAGTTTAATTAATAAAATCATTAGTTTCATCGATGTATATTTTGTCAAGCGTGATGATTATTCATGTTTTGAATTTTCAATAATTGTTTTTTACATTTAGATTTAGCGAATTCTAATTGACAAGTTTGGCCGTAATATCCAACATTCCAAATCCATAATGGACTACTTAGATTTTGGAAGCTCGGATTCAGAGCAGGAAGATGGTATGGTGTATGAAATGGACAGGTAAACATAATCTTTTCCCAAACTTTTGTTAAAATTTTCAAAAAATTTATAAAATATTCTCCAATGTTAACATTTTTTAATGTACCTTTATTTGTATTTACAGTGACGAGGAGGAGCAATATGAAAACAAAAGGCTACTAAAAATGTTTGAGCTTCACACACCCCCTTCAAAGGATCAACGTAACATTCAGGATTTTGAAGCAGAGATGGAAGCAGAACTAGATCGCCGAGCTTTAGAAATAGAAACTCAGGGTGGTATGGAGCACCAAAAATCCCTGAGTCGATCATCATCCACAAACTCATTAAACAAGTCGCCTCGTGCATCTCCAGTTCCTGGATCATCATCATCAGCGGGGGCATCCAAGAAAAGCTGTTTGAAAAGAAGACGTTCACTTTCTCGCGAATCTAGAACAGAGGAGGCGAAATCTGTTAAATTTGCTCTTCCCAGTCCTTCACCAGGAGGAGGTGAACCCACAGCGATGGAAACAACAACTACTACAAGTAGTCCAGCCGATGCAGAGAAAGCGCAAGTTAGCGGAACTGAAAAGAAAGCGAAAGAAATGTACAATGAATTATATTTCGATAGCGATGAAAGTGACGGGGAGGAAAATAGCGAGAAAAGACAGAAAAAGGATAACAGACGACGCTTTATGACCGACGAAGAACTATTCTATGATCCATCCTCGGATGCGAAAGATCAAGCATGGATAGATAATCAGCGACGAAAATCGTATGGCCAAAATAAAAGCGCTTCGTCATCAACTCCTAACTCGAGTCATCCTAGTTCCAGCAGCAATAGTTCTAAACTGGTGGTGGACAAAGTTAATGACAATGGCAACGCTGATTCTACAGCTCGGTTACCCACCTCAGACGCCATACTGAACTGTCCTGCTTGTTTTACTACTGTTTGCCATGATTGCCAAAGGCACGAGGTGTACGTGGGTCAGTATAGAGCTATGTTTGTCTCGAACTGCTTAATTAACACAAAGGAAACATTGACAATTCCAGAAAAAACATCAAAGAAGTATAGAAAGCGCAAGAATGGTAAAGAGATTGCAGGTTTCACGCCTTGTTCTAGTACAGATACTTTTCATCCAGTGATTTGTAAAGTATGTAAAACCCAAGTTGCAATGTATGATAGTGATGAAATATACCACTTTTTTAATGTGTTGGCTTCACAGCCTTAAGTATTACCCAATAGAAAAATAAAATTTCATTTAAACAATTTCAAAAGTATGAAATCCTTCCGGGCTTGCCTTAAATTGATGTCAAAACCATAATGATTTCATGTGTTTATTTCATGCGCTGATTATTGAATTTTCATGTTCATCCCATGTTCACGCCATTGTGCAATATGCAATGATGATAATGATGAATACAATGATTAGCAATGCTCATAAGAAATTCATTTCACATTATTCATTGCAGTTAATTAAAACAGCGAGTACAAACACAATGCACGGCAAATATTTAGGTGTACTAAGTAAATAGCAGTAAGAAACGAATAATTATCCAATCTTATTCAAATTCAATTCTCAAGAAGATGATCCACTTCTACTTAAGTAACATGATTTTGGAAAAAGATAACCATTTTTTCACGCCTACTATTTTCCTGTTCAAAGAATAAATGAGCCAAAGCCAAATGTTCTCTTCATTGCATCCCAATAATATCTTTCCCAGCCTTCCCTCGTTTTCTCCAGTCCCCTAAAGAACGAATAAAAAATGATTGTCATTTCCATATAATTAACCTAACTAACCTAACCTTATCAAAACCTATTGTCACGTAATTGTTGCGTATGTCAAAGCTTACGCTTGCGGTATTCCCGTTTGCTCAATTGTAATATCGGTGGAGTCGTCCTTTTCCGAAATAGTGAATACAACTTTTGAAAAATGACCATCAGGCCATTCCTTTAATCGCCATTCCTGAACTAATACCGTTGGTTCTTGCTACACATTTAAGAAATAATCACGATATAAAATAAAATGCCATCAATTTTTTACATATTAACATGTCAGTCTATATCTTACAATTTCAAGAATTTTTCCATGAACGTTGCCCCCAAATAGCTCAAAGGTTCCTCCAACCTTGGGTTCAATTCTACCTGAGCCATTGGTAAATGCAGCAAACATCTAAAAGATCGGTTAAATTGATGTTTCAATACGTTAAAACTTTTATAATAATTATGTGGGTCATACATGCATGAGAATAAATTTACACGTACCTCTGGTCTAGTAAGAGCGTTAAATGCTTCAATTGCTGTACACTTCATAGAAGTACTAGATTTCAAGTTACATAATTCAAGTTTCACACCGGTGTTTTTCCCTCCGCTTGTCAACCCATTCTTTCCAGCGTCCTGAAATGAAAAATTGTCAATTAACTACGGTCACTTGCTAAAAAAGTGTGGTTTAAGTCATAAACTTGTTCATTGTTCCGTACCTTATCTGAATCTAGTCGCAAATCGGACAACTTATTTGTATTTGATGAAACTTGCTCTTTACTTGGCAGAATCATTCCTTGTGTGAACTCTGAAAAACCGCAATACTGGTCATTGTTGTGGTCGTAAAAACAATAATTATTGAATCAATGCAGGTGAGCAAGTTTTCCAATGTCAATTTCAAACACTTACCTCGTTTTAAGGCGTCAATATAACTTTGAAGTGAGGCTTTTACGATTGATGTTCCATTTGCCCTTAACGCTTCCTTCATAAGCGGAGCAGCTTTAGATGTGTCTTCAGTAAGGAACTGAATCTGAAATTTAACAAAAAAACCAGAATAATATCGTGATTAGATCACATAAAACGACAATTATCATAGAGCTCTGCCGTCAACTCACATCGAGATCATCCACTGTATTTTCATCACTTAAGTTGGGTATTTCTATAGTTCCTTCAATACTCTTGTCTTCTCCAGGAACTTTGGCTTTCCACTTCATCCGTAGCTCCCATTCGAAGAAAACTATTATTTTTGCTTTCCTGTTGTTAGCCGAAGCATCTCCGTCACATCTCGATAATTCTGTTACTTTGCACGATCCTAAAATAGCCCAAAAACATTTGATTGTCAATGTATCATGTATAGCTTGTGGATATGCAAAATTTTTGTCCTTATCTTCGTAGACCTTACCAACTTTATTATCCAGCTTTAACCCGACCAGTAGCTCCTTTAACTTTTCCTTCGACCACTGGCACGCATTTTTCTCCGTCCAGTGCCAATTATTCACATTTGTTGCGTCTGGTCTCTCCTCCACAATCCACCTGGGATCACCTTCCCCCCATTTTGCCATATTTCCGACAAATTATTTCTTCAACTTGATACAAGTCGCCCTTTTATCTGAAGTAACAATACCAGAGTCGTTGGAGGTCAGCTGATTGCTCAATTACAAATTAGGGGTACCGTTTTTTGTTTGTTGAAGATGGGGTTGTTTCTTAAAGCTTTTACTTTAAGAGCCAATTGAGTATTATGACACTGAATTCGGATTAGAATCCCTTTAACTGCACCAATTAATAATACTTTAGGATGTTGGAAACAGTTCTTATCAATACTTTATCATGTGATGTACTATGCAAAGGAGAATGTTGAATATTACAACGCAATTCAACCGGGCCTAATCTTAATGTATACAATCAGTCTCATAACCCCACGCTAATCAGGAAAGACTAAGTGTTTCAGTAAAGTTTAAAGTTGAAAAAATTATTAATTTCTAAAGCCACCGACTTCCACCCTTCCATATCACAAATCGCAATGTGGTTGCTTTTTGCAATGGTTAGAGCAGGCAAGTTTTTCCTTTACACTTTGCATTCATTTGGCCGAGTTTACTAGAAACCATGTGAATCTTCGAGAATAAAAAGCACATACACATAAGTACATGAATCCAGATAGATCTTATGGGTTCGCTGTTTATATGCTGTGCATAAGTTGAAAGTATAAGTCATAAGTGCATGTCCTTTGTGTGATGTGATACGATACGCTGTGGAGGAGTGTGAATGCGGTAGGTGAGAGCGTGCAATAAGAAGGGAAGTTTTCAATCAAGGTATCATTAAATGTATGTATGAAATATGAGGAAAGTTAAGTATTAGCAGTAACACTCCACCACCAGCAGTACCACTAAGGATGATTACCGTTACGATTAATCCACTCCGATGAAGAAGGTACACATTTTTCATATATTAAAAATGATTGAGCACAGAAATTAAGAGAGTTTAATACATACCGTAAAAACCTACTATAACGGTTTTTAATAGAACATTTTGTTCATTTACCTTCTACTTTTATCTTGCGCTTACGTCTCACGATGTCTCGGCAAGTGAAAGGCCAAACTACTTTACAAAGTATACAGACAGCTGCATTTTGTGAGTGAGACAGTGACTCTCATTTTAAAGTAACTCACATTAATGTTAACGTACTAACTGGTCAAATTTTAATTTCTTGTGACGCGTATGTCGATATTTGTAGCCATATCTTTTCTCAGCTATCCTGTTGTTATCTCTCATTTCTAATCAACTAATCACTACCACGAGTTCTGTCACTTGTTACTTGGGATGTATGAATTTTCCTAAAATCATAATGTAGATTGCAGCATCAATCAAACTCTTTCAGTATAATAATTGATTTTCATCGGTTTTGGTAGTTTAGTTGAAATTGGATTATGAAGGAGCAATTGAATATTCTATTCCTTTCCTTGATAGTTTGGTCAGGAATGCAGGAATGCATTCAGGAAAGTTTCCTTAATTGTACTCTAAAATATGTATGTGAATTTTGAAGTGCATACAAAATGGAATGGATTTTGGTAATTTCGACTGGTCTATTTCCTCATTCTCAAAAGGTTAAGGGATGCTCTATTTTCTCAAAAAATGTTTTTGGTATGTAAATGTACATTTCTGATTTCAGCTTATCACGCTACAATGACTTGCTTGCAGCTTGCAGCTAATTGAATATTATAGATTACCGAGAAATATAATAGAACCATCATTATCGGCATCGTTCGTAGATTGTCTTGCCGTTTGTATAAATATTTGGTTCACTAGGGGCCCGTTTTTAGATGGAATTAACTTAAAGTAACGGTCGAATCGTGACTGAATGTATAAAACTTATTGTGTTTCATGATTTTTTAAAAATGTTCTGCATGGGTGGCTGATGTGATAACTATATTTATCACGCAATAAAATCTATAAGCATAAGCAAGCCCCTGCCGATTTTTGAACGTCCAGTTTTCAGAAACAGCTTAACTGCTTAACTATTTAACATTAAACTCGTGTAAAAACGTACATACATAATACATATCATATAGTGGATTTGATGTCCACTTCGAACGATAAGCAATGCAGGTATGCAGCCTGCAAATAACAGTTAGTCCTGTATAGTAGCATCTTGCCCCGAGCTCAATTCATTCATTCGCATACAGACAAACAATCGGATTCTCACAAATTTTCTAATTCTGAAAAGTAACAATTACATTACAGGAGACTGAATTTGGAGTTTGCATTCCTCCGGGTCTAATATTAGTGTCCCTGTTGTTTGGGGTTGCGGCGTTTGTTGCTTCTCCATGTTCTTTGTTTTGTAAATACGTTCCTAACAAAACGAATCTACTACTTTTGTCATGTTGTATGCGGGAGTAAGTAAATAGAAAATGAAAAACTAAGAACAAAAAGAGCAAAGAAAGATGAGATTATACAGGGACATAAAATAGAGTAAGGACATACACTAAAATATTTCCATCTCCAATCGTCATAATTTTCCAAACAACCCATTTCCAACACTAATCCCATGCCCGTCGTCAGTCTCAAAACTTACAACATAGAAATACGCATCTATAGAGAATGCTTATGCTAGGAACAAAACCGAGCTATGATTTTACGTGTTACGGTTATTTGGTACTTTTTGCTATTGCTACTAATTTTACCTAGTTGACTATCAACTATGGATGGAACGAATCTTAGGTACATCATATCATGATCATCATTATAGATATATACATACATACATAACATATAATATTCCAAACCCACCAACATACAAAAGGTCTTATAGGTGGCACAACAGTGGTTTGGTTATTGCTGAGCGGACAGAGACGCTACAGAAATATAATATCAACGCAACGGTGCGCTACTCGGAACATGTACGGGATACCAAATGAATGCCAGTCTTATTACCAGAACCAGAGAATGTACCTTTCACAAAGCCCAATAAAACTCCGGCATTACTTTAACAACATGCCGAAGCGATTTTTAAGCACGACATGGATAGGAGGACGAAGATACATAAGATGATTAAGAAGAAAGAATGAGAGGAGTATCGGATCGGATGGGTATTCGTATTGGCATTGGCTAAAATCCACATCATATTACAAAAGCAACCCATACATAAAAATATCATTTTCAGCAGTCTTAAAATAATACACAAGCGAGTTGGATAAGTTGGAATGAAAAAATCGGATGCTTTTAGTTAGAGGTACAAAAAGCGGTACGCAGTGTAAGTACGCTGTGTATATTGTAAAATGTAATGTAACTAACACTCTAGCTCTCTTTGTGGCTTCATATTCTTCTTGGTTCTTGGTATCTTGTACCCCAGCCATCCCCACAATCCCCATCTCTATGCTACCCTCTTCTCTCTCTCCTCTCCTCTTCTGGATAGAGGAAGGATACCTAAAGAAAGACATTCATCAAAAGGAAGAGGAAGTGGAGCTTGCGAACAAAAAACAAACTTCCAACTGAATTTTATGAAGTACACTAAAATGCTCCAAAAGTCCAACTTTTTAATTACAATTAAGCTTATCACCTCTTCCATCCTGTGTACATAAGTCGTGGTGAGTATACTCCACGCTAACATGAGTGTTCCAAAGATAACCTTGGGAGTGGATTGAGTGGGGTAATGGAACATTGAAATCAACAAGGTTTGCGTTTTGCTCTGCCTTGACTCCGACAGATGCATCCTGTGGACGCGAACTTTATCTTTGATCCACAATATCAGACCAATCCAATCGTTCGAGTTTCGAGCGAGAAACCAAATTTAGAATGTAGTTTTTCACCAGCCAGCCAGTTTTCTGATTTTCTTACAGTTGTTAGTTAGATTAGTAACTTCTTCCAATGGTGAAAGTGTTAGCGTAATCAAAATAGTAGTATTTAAGTTAGCTGAACAATTATGAATATTGAGGATTGGCCGACCTCTAAAATGTATTGGGAGTGAACGTAACCTCCCAAACCCCTCCAGTCAACAGACCCCCGTGACTTGGCTGTAATACTGTTGAATGCGGTCTGTGACGGTGGCTGCTGGAGAGAAACTTGGAGATTGATTAATGATTAGTAACTATCAACTATTCCAAAACGTTAATTATCAATTAGAGTAGACAATTTGTATTGTTTTAAAATGTAGAAAGTGGAGTCCAAGGTCAAAGGTATCTTTTCTGTTTTTAATTATTGAAATGAAGAATGTTTGGGATTTCAAGCGTCAATAATAAATCATAACCCAATTTGACCTTTGGTACACTACTAAAATAGTTTTCGGGGAGGAGTGGACGCTTAGTGGTGGTGTGGTGGTGATCAGTTTTTTGCTGGGACGAAACAATTTTCCTGATCTGATGCTGCTGGCTGCGTTGAATCATCATCATGTTCATTTTCCATCAGCAATTCAGAAGAGCAGTCTGAAAGTGGTGGTAGCTTGTTCGTCTCGTGATTAGTGTAAAATATTTATCCCCTCCACGGGGTGGAAACAACTATCAAACAATCGACCATGGCAGATTCTGAGGAGGAGTTTGAGAGAAAGCGGAAGGACAAAATGTTGCGGGTGGACCGGACTGAGTTAATCAATATAAGTAGGCGACTTCAAACCAACGACGAAGTTAAAGCGCGACGTGATGAGTGGAGTGTCGGTGGCAATGGCAATGGAAATGTAAATGATAGGTAAGTCGTATTTTAATTTCAGTTTAGTTATGGGTTAGCACATGATTGATTTTAACTGCAATTTCGAACTTCATAAAATACATATAACGGTTCATCAATATACGGTCTAGTTTTTTTAAAAGATAAAACGTTAGAGTAGGTGTTTCATACACAATATCATGGGCATTTAATTATATTTTCAAAAATGCTGCCGGATTAAAAATTCATATTATTACGAAATCTGTGGAAATTTTTTTTCAGCAGTTATGATTAGTTAACTTAACTCGTAGCAGAGCACATAATCACTACAACTAAAAGTTACTCCCACCCATGTCCTTGATAGTGAGAAAAGCACAATCACAATCTTGATGCTTACAGCTAACACAATCAAAAAGTCAAGAATGCATTGTATTGTGTAGGTCATGGTCATAAATGCATTGTTAAATTATTCTTAATTGTGCAATTTTCGAATTATGTTGCTTTGTGTAAGGTGATGGATGATGGAAAGTTAACGTAGCTGAGTTGAGCTTCCTTACTTCTATTTGTAGTATGAAATGAACCATTCTTCGCCTATTTACATACTCTATTTTGCAATGCTGGTTTAGTAATAATTAATAATTACCAATTAGTGTAAACTATAATTAGCTATATTAGGTTGAGTTCAGTTAGTCTTTGGAATTGAATCAAATGAGGTAGGAAGACGGGTATACAAAAAAATTAATTGCGAAGATTCATTATAGCATAGCATAGCATCAACAACTTTTATTTATCTGTATAGCTCATATTAATTTGTGGTAAACTAGTGGTAAAGTAATCAATAGAATTGTCCTTTTTGCTAGGAATGGTGGAGGGAAGTCGCCATCTCCGGCGAAACCTAATAGCTGGCAAATATGGAACCAAGGGGCAAACAAACACTCAGACGGCGGCGCAGAAAATGACCCTTCCTCAGCTCATCCTCCAGTTCACATAGACGTGTTTCAGGAACGAGAAGGAGGTAACCTTATCACATAACATTCATTCGGTCATTGTAACATGAGTTGGTTAAGCAAAGTAGTAATATCATTATCATACTATATTTTGCAGGTGGTGGCATGAGAGTTGGTAGAGATTATCAAGCAAAGGTTCCAAATGTAATTCCAGAAGCAGGTTAGTATTATTATTCAATTACTATATAGTAAACGGCTTGTACTTGCCGTTATGCATTTCTTAAAAAGTTTTTTTTTTTTAAATTAGAACGCAACGTTCAAGGAGAAAATGACAGAGCGCTTTTAGTATGGAAACCAACAGAAAAGCTGACGGAGGATGAAAGTAAGTTAACTCAAGAATCAAAGTTTGAATCACATACGTAAAAGATAATTAGGAGTAAGGATGGAGGAGTAATATTTTTAAATTTTTTGTATGTTTAGTTGAGACGTACATCTCAATGGCAAAAGAAAAATTTCAGTACACTGGAGAGCAAGCATTAGGGCTTTTGTACTGGCATCGTTATGATATACAAAGAGCTACACAGGATCTCGGTAACTTCACGCCTCATCCGGAAGAATGGACTATAGAGGACAAAGTTCTGTTCGAACAAGCATTTCAGTTTCATGGAAAAAGCTTCGATAAAATTAGACAAATGGTAAGGCAAAGGCAGAACAAGAAGTTGGGGTTTGCATCTGATTGTTAGTATAGGCGACTATTCAATGCACAATATGTGATTGTCTGTGTTACGCAATCTTTTTAGTTGCCTGACAAGTCTATGTCAAGTCTCATAAGATACTATTATAACTGGAAGAAGCATAAGAACAAGAGCAGCGTTATGGATCGTCAAGTAAAGAAGCTAAGTCAGGAGGATGAGGACTCTATTCCAGGAACCAACGGAAGTGGCGTAATGTCTATACAGAATAACAACATTAGTAATCTCCATCACCCTCATTCTATTGGAATGCTTCAAGATTCGTTTCATTCGGAATCCGACGATGAAGTAATGATTTTAGAACATGGCTAATTTAGTTTAAAAAAATAATTAATCATTTAATTATCGTCGTATGTATACCACTGTATTTTTTCTATTTGTTTTAAAACCGTGCGGTATAACATTAACTTTTGTATAAGCAACCTACAGTTTTAAGGCTAGATTTCGAAAATACCTGAAACAATATATTTCAAAGAAAAAACTTATCAAGGGTAGCGTATAACCACAAATCGTATTTACTAACTAAAGTAAATGGAAGCAGAAGCAGACTGTCATAAATATTTATATTACAAACTATGAAATGAAATGAATCTATATGTTACGTTTATGATGAGTGTTGGTTAAATGTGAATAAGAAAAATAGTTGTTTTGTGTCAACGAGATACTCAATTAACTACAAGTTTTCCTGTCCTTATATATCCTCATACAGAAGCAAATCAGCGAAACTGCAAGATGCTGTGGAAATTGTGGCGTACCCTGTACGGAAGTGTACACGAAGGAAAACTTATGTAATACGTGCTTCATATACTGGAAGTACGTAACTATTTGCAAATTTTATCATATTGAATAGGAGAAGTAGGATCATATTTTCCCTTCCCAATTCATATTGGTAGGCTAGATTGTTCCGTATGCTTGGTCAGCAGGGACATTATTAACTTAAAAACTTTTTGATGGTTGGTAGGAACACTGGGGACAGTAGGCCCTTGACTGGGCCATTAAGGAGAGGGGACAAAAATACACTTGGCTTGCTGCGCCAGCGTCGTTCACCACCAAAGGGCATGAACATCAATCATGATGACCTGAGCATGCTTGCAAGGTCCCAGCCCCAGGCTGAGAATGTGATACTTCAAGGCCTTGAAAAGGAAGTGCTTGATATGAAATGTCGGGTAGGGATGATCTAGTAGTTTTCTTACGTTTTATCAGCAGGGCATATAGAAAATCGTGTAGATAGATTTGGCTGGCATTTCTGTAGCCAAGCCTGATTACTTTGAATCTGATACTGTTCATAAATTCATCCTCATTGGCATAATGTCCCCTTTACCAACCATAATGTTGTTTGATTTGGTGTAGATACAAACAGTGAAGCAACGGGTAGAATTGCTTCGGCGAGGATTACCTGATGAAGGTGTAAACCATTTAAGACCTCGGGAGGGTTTAGGCCCTTCCAGTTGTAGAGTGAATTCTAGATGGACGCAAGATGAATTAATGCTCGCAGCACAAGGTCCGTTGTTATTGTTAACAGAATTGTAGTTTAATTTATTGAAACTGTTGCAGTACTTGTTTGACTACTGTGTTTTGTGACTGCTTGCGCTAATAACTTTCTTCGCGTAGCATTTGCATTTCAATAATGTAATTTCCAAACATCAACGTTTGAATCATATTGCATAGCATTAGAAATATAGGCAACACCGCACCTTACGCTTTTTGCAACTTCTGTGTGACATTATATTGTATGAAAAAAACGAAACAAATTATTAGAATTCTTTGCATAGCGTTTTTTTAATCAGGCTGTTTTGATTGATAGTTCAAGTATAACTTAATATAATAATTAAGTCCATGATGTAATGTTGTTTTGGCTTTACTAGTTATAATTGTATAACATTTGGTTTGGAATTTGGATTGTCAACTTTTGAAAGAGAGCTTCATCATAATATTATATTTTATGCATATATTATTTTCCTTGACTGCATGACGCACGACCTTTATGTAGTGCTTTCCAAGAAATCAATGCATGGCATGACTTTAACCTAGTGTCTAAATTTTGTCTGCATTGATATTTGCTCGTAGATTAATTACAAGATCTGAATGGATAAACCGCAGGTATTCGACGTTATGGGAAAAATTTTCAAAAGATAGCAGAAGTCATTGGAACCAAAACAGAAGTTCACATAAAATCATTTTATGCCAACTATCGTCGTCGATATGGCCTTGAAAACCTAATCCAGGAGCATCAACTCGAAAATGCTGACGATGATTTAGATGACAACATGCAACTGATTGACAACAACCAACGCTCTTGATGTGAAGTCGCCGTAACTTTTCTACATGCAAATTGAATTTACTTAGGTAGACTGATAGAATAGTAACATGTTTTTGACTTGGAATACTTTACTTTCTCTTTGCTGTACATATGCAAATTGTTTTGTAAAAGTAGAATAGATCCACAAAGTTATAGTGCCTCATCTCCCCATTTAAAACTTCGACTTGCAGCTTATTATGAGCTAAGTAAGTTTTTATTTCCACATACATACTTTATATTACACAAAATTCATTATTATACTAATAGAAACCCACAATATTTTACTCGTTAGTTTCCTAAAGTTTGAGGAGTGTAAAGCTGCGTGTATATAAAAAGGTGGATCTCAAAACTTGTTTTTTATGCCATTGAAAATGTGAAATGAAATATATCTTGTTCGGAAACTGGATTGGAGTCATAATGGATTTTACTGCTACGTTCGCATAAAATGGAATTGTTTTTTTTAAATCAAATCAAAATTGATATCATTCTACTCTTTTTGTTGACAGTAATAATGAACGATAGTTCCATCGGAATTCCTTATGAAAGCACTGTAAAATTAATAATCAACAATATTTATTGTTCTGGCCTTAACAAAACCTTCATACGTCATACAAAACTTTGATTACCTTTGGCTGGTCAGTCTTTTGTTGCAATTTTCCTTTGCACACATAGTATAATCATCAATGGTGAACCCCTCAGATTCAACATATACTTTGTCGTGTTTTGCCTGCATTAATAACCAAATGTCTCAGTTATCATAAATCACGATAATGATCTCAAAATTGCATTAAAAAAACGCAAAGGCTGGACAGACAGACAAACAAGTACCTTTAAGTGTTCGGCTTCAACCAAACCTTTTTTGATCAGCAATTTTCGTCTTTCTGCTAATTGATTTTGAATGCTAGTCTTCAGAAAAGTTTCCATATCGCACATATCGAAATCATTGGGAAGTACGCTCAGTACCTGAAAGATCGCATTTCAAAAAAAATACCTACATATACCGTTACTATATACTTATTATTGCATGCATTATTGTGAAATCCGTACCCTAATCGGATCCAAATACGGAGCATATTCCTTCAGCAACCGTAAAATTGCTACTTTGTCCATTTGTAGGGGTTCCTCGGATTCCTTGGCAAAACCTGGCAGTATAGTCGTGGACGGGCTAAGTAGCATTTTAAGTAGTATCGTGAAGACGTCTTTCTTTGACGGGTCGTTTTTGTCATAAGTTGTTCGACAATATTCCAATGCCTTATTGATATCACGCAAAGCACCAATATAGATTGAGAGGACTGGCTCATGACGGCCAAGTTTCCTGAAGATCAAAGCCCTTTCTTCATACATATCTGAAAATTTTAAAAAATGTCATGTCAAGTCAGGAATCGTGTCATTACCATTACAAAGAGAACCAATCTTGGGTGTTTTTTCATTTTTTAAATACCATCGTATGGAAAATGAACCAACACAATCTCGGGAGTGAAGTATTCAGATTTCTGCAGCAGATTTGATAACTTTTGCCTCATACTTTTCCTCATGTCTGGATTTTCGTCCTGTGAAACCGCCTTTTCCCTGTACTGATGTATCAATGCATTATGAAAGAGTGCATTTGTGTCTTCTAATGTGTGGACAACATGTTCTAGGTAAGGAATGACAAGTGATGGAAAATTCTTTAGCAGGAAATCATAGACACGAGGACGAGATAGCTGTTCTACTTCGTGAAGGTCATCGGTGAATATTCTCAGGCCTTCATTTGCATCTTCTTCTAACACTGGCTTCGCAAACTCAAGTATTAAATCCATTTGTTCCCTTCCCAAGTGCTGAAGATATTGAATAATTCGTTCCTTATTATTCTGTTGCTGAAGAGTTTCCAAAGCTTTGCGATGATTTCCTTTGGTTTGGTACAGTATAATAAGATCATTGTATTTTCTATGCTTCTTTAACGCCCGCTCTGTTTCTTCAACATGACAATGATTGTCCTTGAGACGGAGTAATGATGCGACCAAAGACTCATTTGTCTATTGAAAACATATAGAAGGTCATTAGAACAACCCAACAACTTTTGCAATAAAGGATTTCCATTAATTAATAGTAATACGAAATTGGAGCTTACCTGAAGATAGCATTTGAGCAAAGTTGTATCAATGATTTGCAACAACTCTCTTTTTGATTTTAAAGTATGACCTCCTTCAACAATTGAAGCTGCGTCAGTTACAGTTTGATTTGAACTCCCCATCAACGCAGTTCGTACCTACGAATAATAATCGTTAGATTAGTGTAACACAAGTAGAAGAAGCTAGAGACCAGCATATAATACTCTGACTAGACCTACATTCGTTAAATATATAACTAAAGCACTCAGTCCATTTTCCAAATCCAAACCACGAAACTCCGGCACAGGGGAGGGGTAATAAATGCCATTGCGATATTCTTGAGGTAACAAATCTGGAAACAGTCCGATGACGTGCGACGCGTCTGCACATGTTAAAATAATGATAATGTACATATTTGTAATTAGGTTAAGATAAGGCAGGAGCAAAATGGTAGCTTTCTATGTTACCTGTGCCCAATTCCGAAAAATAGTGCATCGCTGGATTAAACTTTTTATGGCAAAACAAATGAAAAGCAAAGAGATTCTTAATCTGGCTAATCTTTTTATTCTTTAATGTGGCACTTTCCTCCCAAATGTTCTAAATAAACATAAATACAAAAAAATTAGTTCCTGTGAGCAGTTATGGAATATATGAGACAATGTGACTCTTCTAAGACTTACACTCAGCCCCAAAGCTAACTCAAAGTGCTTCTGCTTGACAAACAAATCCATTTGGGTATCAATGGGAGTAGACTTAAGGCACCAGATTGAATTTGACGAAGAGATAAATACACGACCAGATTTGGTCCGAAAAGCCAACTTTGCTTGATTAATAGGAAATGAATCAATTTTAAGCTTTGGCCTTATCGTTCGTACTTCTATCCCTTTTCCTGGCAATATACCGATGAAATATGGTTCGTCGTAAGCTGTGACAAGAAAAAGTTGACAATTATATTATTCTAATCATATATTTAATTATAATTCTGGGGTACCAAGTATTTCAGAAAAGTTTGCGTACAACTTACCTAATGACACTGGAGCGTCAGTCCAAGTAACGGCTAAATGGGCAGACTTTTTTGAATTTGTCTCCCTGTCTTCTAATTTAGTAGGATCTTCACATTCCGTCTGAATTAAAAAGCACTGCTTTTCATTTACGACTGCAAAAGTATCCGATGACACGTTTACAATCATAGGATCTGTGCTTTTACTTCTAGAAGATACTTCCCTCTGTTTTCCTGTTAAAAGCTGTAATAATAATCAGTTACAATCGTACCCTTCAATTAAATTAAAGAGTATACTAAAATAATTAGCTGGAAACTCACATCGAGTGTACAGTATTCATTTCTGAATCCTAAGCAAATGGTTTCTTTGCACCAAGATATAGCTTTTGGGATGTCAGGTACACTGAAGTCTTCACGAAGCTCTTTAAAACAACGATTTTTCCAGTAATACAACTGCAGACATTTCCCAACCACCACACACATTCGCACTGTCAGACAAGGATCTCCAGTAAGTGAAGTTTGTCTCTATAGATCACATATAAAAAAAAGTTACTTTGGCCATTTAGAAAAACGGCAGTTATGTTATATTTTATATTCGTTAAGTATACTATGACGTACCTGAATATCAAGTGCAAATGAAGTCGCTCCTTTAGTTCGTTCAATTAAATTTATGCATTTGCAGTTGTGACTGTCCATATCGTGAGTACTTACACCATCTAATAGAAAATTAGTCATAATATATAATACAAGGCAAATTTCATTTCTCTACACTTTTTCTAATATTCAATCCAAATTTTCCTTACCAGTTGTTAGTGCAATCAACACTTTGTGTTCTGGTATGATACCTATTTGAATAATAGGTTTTCGAGTTCCTCCTGTACCAATCGCAACAGTGAAATTCTTGTTTGACAGAGCAATGGCTATTTCAGGACCAGATTTTGCAGGTGTAAAAGTGATTTTATAGATAAGAAGATGTCCTTCCTTGGTTCCAACCATGACAAAATCATCTAAAAACCGAAAGAAACTATATAATGTGAAACAACGAAAGACTTTCTCGATAGTCAGATATATCAGATAGAAATATATCCATCCCCAGCCTTACCATAACCGTTTATGCAATCAATGGTGAGCGGTAAACCACTAATTACGCTAACGGATTCATACGCTACGCAGGAATCCCCCGATATTTCTGAACTACCCCCAGGCATTTTTAAGTCTTTTAACTTATGGGATGATTGCCAAAAAGTAAACTGTCACCTCTTGACTATTATTACAATTGTTTAAAACAATACGTGCATATTTTTCAGCATGCCAATCACAAACTCACACAAAAATTTAAAAAGCTCTTCAAGGTCAGGAATCGGTCAATCATTCATGATCTAGTGATATGTCACACAAACTTTTAAAATACCTTCAAAGGTAACGCCTTCCAGTGTAACACAGAAAGATTGTTTACCAACAAAAGTTTTTACAAATGCATACGCATTAAATTTCCCATTCCATCCACATTCCATATCTAAAAGCACTTGACTGACTGATCTTCTGTGTTTACCAACTTTTTCTTTGGTTGAGCAGATACTTTGACATCTTACTTTAGCGCTGGTAACAACTCGTGACTCCCACTATGCATCCGTGAGTCATAAGGACTCTTTGCTCTTTCTATATGTACATTTCCATCTAATGAATGAGTAAACAGCGAGCTATTCACAAATTTCCAAAGACGTTCGAAATACGGCAAGTTGCAAAATTAAATTTGATTGCAACAATGTCCGTCATTACCAACGGCTGCAGTAGAGGATGATGTTGCATTAACGAAAATAAAGTTTTAAATGGACACAAGGATGACAGGAGTCGAAAATGAAAATGTGTGCACCCACCGCTGTGGTAGGGCGTTGCCAATGCTGTGCATATGAAAAGAGGTACGCTGTTGAGTAAAGGATATTTGGAATTCGGTTTAGTCAGAGAGGATTTTGTAAGGATGATGGAACTGAATGGCATGAATGATTTGATCATTTTTATGGTTTAGTTAGGAAGAAGGATCATAAGATGTTGATGTCGAGTTACTTAAAAGGTGCCGCATTCATAAGATGAAGAGTCAGAGTCACAAGCTTTTAAAGATCAATCGGTCAATAGATTGGTATTGGAAATTGGTTGCTGCCTCACTCATCCTTTCATTCAAGCTGCTCATGTTTGTTTGTTTGCTCTGGATGTTTGATATCAATATTCAATACATAAAGCGATACACTACAAATATTATGTAAAGGAGGTACACAAATGTCAGGATATGCTTATGATATTTATTCGTAAAATTAGGGGGCAAGAGGTTCAAGCGTGGCATGAATACCGGTCCTGAAGTTTTTTTTTTTATATAGATTTCATACAACAGCAAACGGCAATCGATGACAATCATATCTCTTGCTTCAGATCAATGCAGTTTTTTATGGGAACCTTGGTCAATAAAAGGTTTCTTTTTCCTCACACAAAAGCGTATGAAGCATGAACTACAATAGTAGTAACGTCAAACGATGTGGCGACGAGATCATCATGTAATTTTTTATGGGTTGATGATGATGATACTATGAATTCATACTTCATGGAGTTGCTGCTGGTTTGCTTGGTCTGTTTAAATCTGTGTGATAGAAAGAACAACGGGGAAAATGTGGAGGATAAGGATGAGATGGCTCGATACAGCTAAAGTCAAAGTGATAGAAAAAGTAGATCGGTTTGGTATGCAATTGTGGGAGCGAGCAAAGCAAAGCAGATCAGGATCAAATCTAGAGAGGAATTTCAGTAAAACATGCAGAATAGGGACTTCCGTTCGCTTTGTCTGTGTGTCATGTACAGTATTGAGCAATGCGATGGATATAGTGGAGTATATATAAGACAACTTCTGTTCACTATGAAATGCAATGTAATAATGTAACATAGATGACATGACATGGTGTTGGTGATAGAAAGATACATATTATATTTGTCAGAATCCTTGTATAGTTTGCCGTTATGTCGTTTTTTAAAAGTCGCGTGTATAATATTATACACACCAAGTAAGTAATTTCGGCTTCACCGTGTGTTATTACGCTGTCTTCTCATTCTCTGCATTTTAGTTTAGTTTGCCTTTTGCTGAATCGGGTTTTAGGGCTGCGTTGCATGTACTTCTGTATATACATGTTTGAATTTTATGACTTTACAACAATACCATGTACACGACTTTCCCTGTGAATGCATAAACTACTACATCCGTTCTATCTTCCATTCCATCCAATACAACACAGGCACACTCTTCTTGCCTAGTCAACCAACAAGCAACTCCAACGCCAAACCAACCCTTCTCTCTTAGGCATCATCATCATCATCACATCACCAAGCAAAAATATACACAGTATTCTCAGTTCAGCCATTGCCATTGCTTCACATCCACATTGGATTGGGGTTGGTTGGTGAATTGTATATTGTTGGTAAGTAGCAAAAATACTGTTCCTCGTACAGTACCAGTACCATTTTTATATAGAAAATAGGAAGGCAGATATAGCCTCCTCATAATATTTCGGTCGGCATAAAATATCTTTTGAAAGTAGTAGAGCAGCGGCCTTGGTTTGGGCTTGGTCTGTCTGGTCCTTCCAAAATCCATAGCATTTTATTCGCAACGCAGGAATAGTGTAGCTTTTCAGAGATTGAGAACATTTTTTATGCATACACATAGGGCGAGAGTGCATCATCTATACAAGAAAACAAACTACTATATGTGTACAATAGCGTTTCTCAACTAAAAAACAGAAGTGGACGGAAGGAAAGGAAGAAGGGTCCCTAAATATTTGTTTTGATTTTAGTCCTCTTCTTCGAAAATTCGGCTGTAAGTAAATACACAATTATTATTAGTCCTTGGGACAAAAATATTTAACTAGAGCGCAAATGCATTTAATGAAGTTGCGGAGGTGTGTGTAAATACAAAAAAAACGAGAAGTTGAAGAAGACGAGTAAGTGGAAGTGGTGGTGGTGGAGTTGGAGTTTACTTTTAATTTTTTCTCGCACATCACATCATCCATCCTCATCATGATGTGTTGTTGAGTGTTTGTGTGTTGACGAGAAGGTATATTGTTAATGCTAATCTGCATCTCATCTCATCTCTGCACAATACTACAATAATAATATTTGTTGGTAGATTGGTTCGGTTTGGTGATGATGATTGTGCTAATGCAAAACATGAATCGATGAATGCAACTTGAGTATGTTGATGATGCCGAGAGAGGATGAGAGATAGATGAAGTAAGCCATAAAAAGTTGGATGAGATCATCTCAGTAAATATAAATACATATAGGGAGACGAGTGAGAGCGTGTTGTGGAGAATGAATATTCCTTAGCCAGTCAGAGTCAGGATTTCAGATTGCACAACAATACAATAAAAATACATTACTTACCTTCAAAAGCAGCTTTTTATGATTACTTCATACGTGGTGACGACTGGATCTACTCAAACAAGCTCTCAAGGAAAATACACACGGGCGTGTACAAGAGAGCGTGTGTCCATTTTACGGTTGTTGTTATCATCGGTAAACTCAATTTGAAGTCAGATTTTGGTCAATTGGACCTAATAAGTAGTGGACGAGCAATTGGTGTTTAAGGACCTTACTCATCCTTTCCATCATCCATCCTCAGAGTTCAAAGTCTCGGTGGTGGTGGTGTACATATTTTTAGGGGGTTTATTTAGGTGTAAGTTCCATTTAAATTTTAAAGCACATGACGGTCGAGATGAATTAATTGGTCGTGATGAGATGATGACGATCATGATGCCGGTTATACGGGTTTGTGTATATAGCTGATAGCTGCATCACCCCATAGCAGAAATTGTAGTTTACCAAGGTGGAGCACGCAATCGTAAATTCAATCAGGATCCGCAACCAGTCTAGTTAGGCTTTCGCTGTGTGAACCAATTTAAAGTCAGTCCTGTTAATGCTGATTTAGCCAGCCATATTAGCAATAATATATAGGCAAGGCGTGATCTAATGGTTCATAAAACCTGAGAGGAAGTTTGAGTTGAGTGCATTCATTTAAACAAACAAACGTGTAAATGCATGTATGTGAATGCAGAGCTTTGCCGGCTTTCCGTTTCACACTGATTAAAGCAACAAGAGTATCACCTGTCACTTTAGTTATCATAGTTGTACCATTACTCGTATGTATCTTGTTCAGGTTTAGGTGTTATCATCATTTTAATGCAGTGCTGAAGAGATAAGAAGAGAAAACATTGGGAATCTCCTTTGTGTAGACTAGACCATAGACGGTTTGATTGACTAAAAAATGGTTTTTTACATGCATTGATTAACATATACATGAAACTGAAAATGCAGCGTGATGCCTACTTTTAAATTTCTGAAGAAATTACCAGTTACCCTTTCTCTTTTTGGAAAGGTGCCTTTAGGAAATAATTTTTGCATTGGTTTGAAGCAGACGCATTTCAGTGATTGATAATAATTATTAGTGACCACTTGATAATAACGTAAAACTTTATTTCTATTTCAGATAAGAATGGGCAGCTGACAGACGGCAGAATTAGTTATACCAAGGAGAAAATAAATGCTGAAGGCAGCCATTCTTAAGGGAACGAAGGCAGCTGACAACGTGGGCATTTACTATTTTTACCAAAGGACCAATATACCAATAGTTCGAAGCACTTTTGCAGCTTTACTTTCAACTTTTCAAAAGACTACATAGGTTAGGGAAAAGACGTGCAGCTTTTAATTTTTAAATCTATGTATTGTGAGTGCAGTAATGTTATACTGAAGAACGGTGCAGGTTTATAATTTTCACACGCGTCTCGCGTATAGTAATTGCTTGTTGAACGTGACTACTGAAAACTGACAGTTACTACTAATGTGTATATGTTGTGAGTGAGTGACTCGTCCGATTGTGGTGACACTTTGGATGCGAGTGATTTTATTGCTCTTCGTAAACTAAGAACATTTTCTTTCGGTGAAAGTTGCGAAAGTTTGTTTACTGCTGCCTTTTCATCCAATCTTTGGATTTTGGATTTTCCGGACAGGTTTCATTGGAAGCCTTGCTCTTTACCAGGTAATGTACCTAGTTTAGATAATGACCTGTAATTCATCTTCGGATATGGTGGAAATTATACCTTACCTATTCCGATAAGTAGACTTCGTGTGATCAGTTAAGCATATTCCAGAAGTATTTATTTTTCATTCTATGCTTGCTTTCATCCTTCCTGTCAAAGTTTTCTTAGGTTTTTAAAGGCTCGAATCGCAAGTTAATTATACATTCATACATACTGTCATTACTACAAAAGTATAGAATATCCATTTTTTGCATAACACCGGGATACCAATGTGTTATATCCGGGAAATTGCAGTTGACTAAAAACACCATACTGGAAAGATTAGAAATAACAGGAAGGCTGAAGAAGTAACAAGATCGCGTTAAATAGATATTTGCATCGTTTTTGTGATCAGTTTTGCTTTCAGCTTACGGTTACGGGACAAAGTGTAAGTGACAATCTTATGGAACAACATCACGCACCACATGCAAAGCTTGAATTGCCGTTCAAATGATAATACAACTGCCACCATGAACCATGATCAATTGCATATTGTTAGGCAGTGTTCCTGTTGAATGGTAGTGACCTTATCTTTGTTGTATATGGATAATGGGTCGGGAATCCCGGGATAGTGTAGTATGACATGTTTCACTTGTTTTTTCGTTTTTCTCACATGAAGTAGTACGGTTAAACTAGTCTAGAATAGATGCAATTCAAAAACCTAGAAATGCAAAAGAACGGCCTTTATGGCAGAATTAGCAACAATGGTACAAACTAAATTTAGTAGTATTGTAAACCACGGAATATGCCATGCATTATCATTTCAAATCACAGTCATTGTTGCAATCTGGAATCCCTAACACCTTAAAGATTCATACACGTAAGCATGTGCACATCTAGATATCTATCTAGTCACTAATTGATAAGATGCAGTGGCTTCTGGAGCGGCAGTTAGTTTTTGATATCAAAGCTCCGCAATTTTAGGTAATGAGGTATCTACCAACCAGTTTACCAAAATAACCATGTCGTCATACATGAAACATGAAGCTCTTGCAATAATGCCATAATGCTATTCATGAAGTGTTAAAATGACTTCATTCCTTGCATTGCATTTGTATTGGATCGACCTTGTTCCGTTTCATAGCGTGTAGCTGCAAGTTAAGTATAATTATGTAAAATTCCAAACTCAAGCTCAAAGCTTGTTTGATATGTTCGAGCGTTTTTTAATCAGAGTAAGTATATAGCAGCTTTCATTTTCTGAATGTGTTTGATGTGAAAACACGAATCGAATTTGGTACATAGTGTGTTTATTGCCATTCAATAGACAATTCCAGTGAACAATTTTATTTATCTGCCTGCATCTGCCTGTAACGTGTGAATAATCTAGTCCGCTGATAGTTATGCGTGTGAGAGTTAAACTAGTTCATTTGCCAATGCCAAATGAAAAGTTGAGAGTATGTATTCTACTTTTAGAGCAAGCAAATGGTTGGCACTACCGGCTTATTTATTCCATATAGAGTAACATTTTATTTATGTGGTAGAATAATGTTAATTCATGTTACGACTGCTTGAAATTGTTTTGATTTTTACTAAATAAAAGTTCACATTGCCTAAACATGAGCATCTGCCGGAGATAATGGAATGCACATGGTTTGGTTGGTGGTGTAGATAACTTTTTTATGTGGGTTTGGCTGTACCGATGCTTGCTTGCAAGGAATGGACTGAACTGAGATGCAATAGAATATTATGGCTTCCCAATTCCCATTTTCCACTTCTTACATGCATAATAATGAGCTTTGAAGATGAGTGTACGATATGGTTAGTGTAAGTCGAATAAATTGTAAAGCATCTTGAGCTTGAATATGGACTGGTATTTTTCGTATACTTGATGCTAGTAATTCCTGCCATATTAGTGTCCTTTAATTGACTAGTTTCTTTAACGTCGATTCGTTTGCATTTGCATGAACAGGATTGGGTGTTTATGCAATGTGTGTAAATATACGTATACCTCGCGATACTAATTTGTTGCAATGAAGATGCATGGTATTATTTCAAGTTACAATTGCATGTTTTTTTTACAAAGACACCTCATTCATGTTTGTATCATTATTTACATGTAGTATATAAGTAAGAAGTAAAAGTACACACATTATATGGATGAGTGATGTTCGTCCATCGACATATTATATTTATGTACGTACACATCATTGCAAGTGCAGTCATTTTTTCTATTAGAGGGGGTGGTATGTGATTGGTAACAAAAGACTCACAGTCCTAATCTAACTTTGCTTGCTTTTTGGCATGTCATTAGAGGCTTTCGTTCTGCTACACTACGTTAAAACACAAATGCAGTGAACATGTTAATAGTTGTTGGTGTCGTGACTGTGTGACTCACGGGTGGAAAATCTTTACCAACTTTACTAACTGTTTGAATGAAATGAGGGCTAACATGGCGAACCACCAACCACCAGTATTATAAAAATGTATGAGGTTTACAGGAAAATGTACATACGGATCTCGCAGATAATTATTGTATTGGTAATTTTTGCAGACAGCCTTACATGAATTTTCGTGTGTATTTGATTAATTACACTTGTCTGTATTTACTTTACTCTCCCATCTTATGCAAAAGGTATAGCGTACCGTCAATATGGTGTCCAATTTGAAAGAAATTGATCATATTTATGAGAAACAATGAAAATGTTACTTTTCCCATTACTAATAGAATTATCATTATTTGAATGAGTAAGTACTAATTTTTTTCGTACATCGCTTCATTGTCAACAGTATGACAGTGGTTTGCAATGCATGATCTCTTAGCATTTGCGCATTTCGCAGTTGATCACGATCATTTACAAAATGTGCAGAGATATAGTTGTGCGGAAACACATGCATGATGATATTATAGTCTTACCCTTATCTGAACATACCTCAACAATCATGAACTCTTTTGTGATCTTTGGAGTTTTTAATAGGAAAACAAAATTTAATTAAACATTCACCTACAACTGAGTGAGTATATATAAATATGTATTGTTGTACGATGCCTTAGCGTACTTTTACTGTTTGCTTTCAGCTTTGCTTTACTCACACGATCATGCGGAGTATAGACTTCCTGTTCCAACCATGTTACGAACATATGTGAAGTAAAACTATGTAGCGTGTTTGAAAAATCTATTTATAAAAAAGAGTTAGATTGAATATATAGTCTAGTCTAGTAGTGATAAGTATAAGTAAATACGGTATCCCTGAATAGATATACGTTAATACGCTTCTTTTTTGACGTAGAGAGAGACGCAATAGTCCAGTTTGCTGCTGTTTGCTTTCTGCCTCTTCACTTTTTTGTGCTTGAAATCATATAAGTTTAACATCTGATCAAAAGTGGATGAGGAGAAAAAGCTTTTACTCAAGCACCAGCTCGCAAACGGAACGGAACGAAGTTCTTTTCCTTTTCATCCGTTTCCCCTTGCTTATACTTACACGTATAGCACGTAGCACAGTTTCACTGCCATCAACCAGGACAAAAATGTTTGTTTGGGTACAACAGTCACTTGAGTAAATGTTGTGCGGTAGCAGTTGAAGTATTAGTAAATTTTCACTTCACCGTGCAGGGAAAAGAGAGGGATCATGTTGAATGTAAGATGCTCCTTGCTGCTCATGCTCATAGGCATAAAAATATTATCGAGCGTCGATTTAGGGATGCTGTGCTAAACTACTGAAGACACAGCATGTATAGGCATATTATTTTATAGATCTATATGCATGTATACGTAGTACATATTTTGTTATGTACCAGCACCTGAATGGTTTTTCTTTATAAAATAAATGTGAGTCAGAGTACAATAAGATTACATATTGTATAAATGTTCTTTTACATCGGTATACTTTATACACATATGAATAAGCTCATAAAACGGATCTATAGTAAGAATATACAGATTGCTCCTACTCAGTTTACTTTCACTTTGACACTTTTCCCATGCATCTGACGTAGTAGTATGTATGTGAAATCATGGATGTGGATAATGCAGGCATGCAGACTGGCTGGCTTTCCAGTTCGTTCATCTCTCCAGGAATGGAATGATACGTATGATGTCTAAACGCTTTGTTTTGTTCAGTATCTTGTTCGCACACTTTCCTATGTTATAATTTTGTCGTGCAGCAACTGTGCTGTCTATCTTACGAACGGCAGGTGCGGAAACAGAATTTAATTTTTTCGCACACACCTAGATCATGTATTTTAGTTTATTGTTACATCTTACATCACCGTTTAATAGATACACCAGATATATTTAATCAGCACTAGCACCGGCAGGGATTTTAGGTGTGTAATGAAATGTGAATGTTATGCTAGTGTTACCGCGTGTTCGTGTATGACGCAAGTGTCGGTTATGGTGTAGTGGCTTCATGTGTTTGCTTACAGCTATGCTACTGATTGTATCTTGCTGTGTGAATAGTTTCGGACTTGCTAAGCCAAATTGATAAAATAATTCTTGTGCAGGTTTACCAGTCTAAACGTGAGTGAAAGCCATGTTTGTTTCTCATATACACATTACATAGATGTACTCTCGGGCTATTATATCGTGGGTCCTGGCGTACTTGCTATGTAACCGCAGCAGCAGCAGCCCGCACCTTG
>JAQGAP010000843.1:0-25965 GCA_034697805.1 Orchesella bifasciata
GTATAAGATTCTCATTTCATCGGTTTTATACAAATTGTACACTGTATAGATGGAAAATGAAATTGAAATCCGTTGATGCTTTGATTTTCATAGGTGATGTTTAGTGCAAAGTCATAAGAAGTATATACATTTGATAAACATATGCATACATCATTATCTGGTAACTTGATAATATGCATTTAATGCTGCTCAGTTGGCATATGATACTTGATACTCTTACTCTTTACCCATCTGGATTGGGCAAATGTGGCTTTTAGGTTATTAGGAACAGAGCAGGGAAAGGATTCGTGATATCACATTAATAAATAGAAACTGTATAGATCCATAAGAAAGCAAAATTATACGTTCGTGTAAGCTATAGTTTTCTGTGTATGTTGAGATGAAAAACCGTTTGATTCCACGTAATGTGATCAACCTACAAGAGTGTCTATTCTATACGGACTGGATATGAGCATAAGCAAATGGTTCAGTGTAGTAGACCCACTTTTCAGATAAAAAGGTTTTACTTCACTTCATATATTATATTGATGTAAACTTGTCCCAGTCTAATTCTTGTGTTTAGTTGTGGTTCAGTTTCCATACGGTTCGGAAGCGCTCACTCTGTTCTCCGCTTACACATTGCGTGCACTCATCCAAAAATCAAGAAACGTTGCTTGTTTCATTACTTACATGAAGATTAATACATAAATTCCTTAGTGTCTTCTTTAGTTCGTGAAATTAGTCATCATTTCACATCATTCGCTACCGTTACCTTTTCTCTGTTTCTCTCGTGTTCCAAAAAAAGTTTTGTTGAAAGTTGTAGTGAGTTTCACATTCACTCCCTAAGAATTGTGCATCGTATCATCATCGTATCTCATTTTTGTCTGTGTAATCTACCAATGATTACACAGCCCTGCAACTTCTCGTTTCTTCTGCGTGAGATTTCCTCATGAAGAGAACAAACTGATGTGTTGTTGGTGTTTTGTTACATGGTAAAAAGTTGGTATTTTTGTGCAGTGATTGTAGACGACTTGGATGAAATGAAGCAAAAGCATTCTTAACTCGATTTGCTTGTCATAAACTAAAAACTAATATAGTAAAAAGTCAGACTATGGGAGCCAGCTTTTTTGTTTCGAGACTTTTACTCAATTATTCACTTCTCCCGTGAAATGAGCCATACCTTGGCGAACTCTTCAACGCTTGGAAACCTTGGGCCTACTTGATGCTGTTGTTCATACAGAGGCGTTATTGTGACTACTTGTTCATTGTCTAAATTGTTTCCAACAGTCAAGATATCTGCATTAAGTATATTAAATTACTTCGTTCTTTGTCATTAAAAGTGAGAAGTGTAGTGGATCATTAAAGAAGGAACAAACTACGAAGTTTTCATATTTTTTCACATTGATTGGCAGGAACAGTTGGTTTCATTCAGGACATTGACACGTTACTGGGCAGAAGCACGCAGCAGGGTTTAGCTGTTGGCTGTTGGCTCTGTATCAAAATTAAAGCGTTGTATGTCATACAGTAAGATTAATAAAAACCACAACAACCTGTTCTGGTTGGGAAACCAAAAGGAAAATCGATTATTAAAAACTTAAAGTTGTCTGGTTAAAATGGCTGCGTCAGCAATTGAGAATAAAAACCTACAGCGATATCAACAACGCAGTGTTTCCCATGCTGGGTTTGTAGACACCGTTGTTAGTACTGATGACAGTGGTCATGTGACAGTTGGTCTGAGAGATTCATCCGCTTCTCCGTCCTCCTCATCGTCAGTTTTGAATGTTAACAACAACAGTAAGCTTTCTCCTTCCTACACAGAAAACTTGAGCTTCCACCCATTGAAAAGCTATAGGACGGGAAAAATTAGTGAAAGCAGCATGTCTATAATGACAGAGGTAGAACCTATATTCACCTCAGACGAGTCTCCAACAAGGAGGAATAATAATCGGAACTTCCTGTTGGATAGTAAGCCTATTAGGGCATCAAAAAGTACTTTGGACTTGCCAAGTATCACACAAGAAGACTTTGTCTCGGAGCAGAAATATAAGAAGGAAAAGCTACGGCTAAAATTAAGCTCATCCGACATCGTGTACGATGAGGGGAGGAAAAAACAACGGGGTTCTGCCTCAGCTTCGCAATCGCCATCCCCAGTAACGACCCCTAAAAGTTTACCAGATGTTGACAATACTAATGATAATGGCGGTAATGGTGATGGTCACAAGAGCAGAACCAAGAAGAAATCATTAAAGCTTAAAACCAAATTGAAAGACAAGGAGAACAAAGGATCTCCTTTATCTCCTGGCATTGGCAAGGTTAGTTTGTCGTAGCAATAATTTCTATACAACAAAAGCAATACGATACGGTGTATAATTGTTGTCGATTGTGTGCGGATTTCGGTAGAGATAAAATAGAATGCATTTTTTCATTAGCACGTTCCATACGGTGCTACTACTCCTTCGTTATCAGATTCTAGAGCATGTGGCAATAGGAATATTTATTCACACGAGGCAGAAAAAGGTGCCCAAATATATGTAGATGCAAATACTAAAATGCAACTACACGAAACTGTAGAGGTATAGATATTTTCATCAGACTAGACTGGTCTAAATGGACATTACCGAGTATAAGATAAGGGTAGCGGATATTTGAACAATTTGTCGTTTCATGGCCATGTTATATGGTATGTTTGTTACCCGTATGACAAGGTTGTATTATACAATAGAGGGACAAGTGGAGTGTGTAGATTTGATTTTATGTTAAATCCAAAATCAGTACATGCAGATTTACGAATATCTGCAAGTTTTTACAGAGTCAAATGACTATTCTTATCGGGCGATTTGCTCTCCATTTGTATCGATTTTAAATACTCGACATATCGCACCGTCACCATGAATAGGTATGCAGACTGCAGACCAAGTTTATCGGTGCTTGAAATGAAAGTCATATACTTATAGGAAGCAGAAAGCACTCAGATATCGTAATATTAATATGATATCGTGGGCAATTTTCTGATTGTCTTGTACACCTGGGTGTCGTATATCAAAGTTGTAAAGTACGTAGCACACATGTTATACAACATTTATGTTTTACCGTTTGTACTATAAACTATAATATGATGACAGTTGATAGTTAAAACGTAGTGCTTTTAATGTTGAATATGAAAAACGCAAGGTTGACGTTACGCAAGTAGAGAAGCCACTGCGAAATTAGCTGTCGATGTGATGTAGAGAGAAACTAACAAAAATGATAGATTACCGAGGTTAATTGAGAAAACCCAGGCAGTTGAACATTTTTTGGATTCAACATTTTTGTCTGTGTGGTACTTGTTATGAGTTTAGAGAAGAAGGTCTTCATCACCGGAAAAGACAGCCCCTGAGATTACTGTCGAGAACTGCGATGATGATCAAAATGATGATGATGACAATGATTCTGAGGAACCTCGGATCGGCTCTTTGGAGTGGTGCCGACTTCGAACGGTATCTCCCATGGGTGGATTGGTAAATAAAATGGATTAGGAGTTTTTGGTTTGTTTTCCTTCTTTTTAAATCTACACTGAACATTTTACCTGGAAAGATAATAATTTGATTGAACACAGTTTCCTCATAAGTGTTATGTACTTACCTGTAGCTCTTCATATACACTTAAATTGATTCGTATTTCAAAACAAATTCAGTCTTGGTTTGGGGTTTCAAATTACAAACCTGCTTGAAAATTTATGATTAGTATGATCTTGAATCATATTATATGATGAGTTAGAGTTTGTTAGAGCTGAATGTAAACTTTGAACGAGCTTCTGGCATGGAGAAATTTAATGTTTATGCAATTTTACATTTGATCATTTATGACTTACTTTTAACTTTACTTATAATATGTAGTGATACGGAGTGAAATGCAATATAGTAGCTCATGGTACCATCTCTTCTGACACTAGCATGTACATTTATATAAACACGACAGGGTCTACAGCGACATTTGCAAAAGAGTTATCTTTGGCCGGTGCGGTCTACCGTTGTTTTTCGTGGTGACCATTATATAAGGATTGCTATTTTTGCATTTTTTCAACCAGAGTGATATATATTCCTTTTCCTTGATCTAGTCCTTCAGTTTGGGACCCATTTAATTTTAAAGTCCCGATTTTATATATGAAATCCTGTTTTTTTAAATGGAAATTTCTTATGTAAAATATTTCGAGTTTCTAATTTCTATATTATGCGGGTTTATATTTGTACCCTTCTGCTTTACTACTAGACGAATGACGGGTTCTTCAACCAATCTCTTTATGTTTCAACCAAGATCTGTCATTGATTAATCATGACATACACGTAGTGGCCTTTACTCATGCCACTACGTGTATATAAAGATTAATCTAGATGAAGATTTGTAACAGTCTATTTTGAATTGTATTGTGGTTTTGGTGTATTTTTATATGCATAAGCGCAAGCATCCAAATCCAACTCCGACTGTCATCATTTACATACTCGGATCTTGATTGAGGATTGGAGTTTTAGAGAATGCATCTTGCTGTTGGTCGAATCTAATCCAAGCCAAGTTTATTTTGAACTTGTTACTTTTTGTTGTTCTCCTTTATATCATGATGGCCTATAAAACACGGTATTTTTGTCTTTGCTCCACAGTGTGTGTGTGTCTGTTCGTTTTTTTTTCAACTTGGAAAGGAATGCGTTTATAATAATATATACTAACTAGAACTACACAATAATATAATGCACATCAGTAAAGCTGATGGACGATTGTAGAGTTGAGAGTAGCTTCTAAAGGAAAAAGGCGAGACTTTCTGCTGGTAAAAGAGATGTTCTATATTTGCATTTTGCATGAATGCCATGCCATTGCCACCCTGATGTGTGAAACGGTGACGTGATTTCATATAGCTCCGATGCATCATCATGTACAGGTGGCGACAAAGTGTTGTGCATGCGATTTGCCAAATCCGTTATCATTAAAATGGAACAAAACAAAGCATGCCAGTTGCAAAGAATTGAAATCACAATCTAGTAATCATGTACTTTGTTTCATCTTTAGGTAGTCTTCTTTCCCCGTTTCCATCATGCGTGTAAATGATAAATACTGTGATGATAATAATAATTGTTTTTTATATTGAATTTATCTTTTTGTATTTCTACTGTGGTTGTTGTATGTTGTGTATATATGATGGGTTGAAAAGTTTTCATCGAGTTTGTATATGCAATTCGATTTTCAGGACATAGACTTTTAGCACTTAACGTATGTGTAGTAGGCATACACTTTTCAACATTTTTTTAGGAACGAACACTTAAGTATCTATTACCTTTTCACTTATCACTTATGGGATGGTTTCATATTTCTTAAACATTCTGTCAATAAACCTTGTTCTCCCTCTGCACAAACGAAAATGCATGCATGCACCTTTCGTTGAAATTCAGTTTGTAACTGGGCTCTTGTAAATTAGATATCAGAATAAATTGTATAACCTATTAAATTTGCCATTTTTCAGGTTTGCGCCGGAGAAATTGGTCCAGCAATCGCCGTTGGGCTCAATATAGGATCTTCGATAGTTACATCTAATGGAATTCCAATTCCAATTTCTAGTGAGCAGCTTTTGAAGGATGCCAATATCGTGCCTCTCTCTGTTCCGGTTTTGCCAATGACTATTGACCCAAGTGATTCTAGTGACACGGAAGCAGTCCTTGAATCTGAGTTAAGGAAAGAACTTTCACCCATTTCTGTTGTAGTTCCTGTGCCATCGCCACTCTCTGAAGCGATCGACTCAGGCTCGGAAGCTGTTTCAACTGTGCCACCAATATGCCCCGTGGATCATTCTAAAGGAAAAGAAACGATGAACACAGTAATTCCTTGCAACATTGACCAGTTGTTTACTATGCTGTTTACAAATTCAAAATTTTACTTGGATTTTCAACTATCGCGAAAAACTTGTGGTATGTAATAAATTGTTACGCTAAATACAAACCGTATATTATTTTAAATATCTATAGTTTAAACAAGTCGTAACGCATGGAATTTCTCATTCGTATGCCATTAGATATTAATCAGTCTGATTGGCAGCTGGGTGATAGATCTCAAAAAACAAGACAACTTACGTTTACCGTTCAAACAGGCCAAATAGTTGGCCCTAAACAAGCACAGGTCACGGAAACTCAGGTAAGAAAATGTCTTGAGTGTTGACTACCTATAAAAATTATGTTGATAGTTTGTTAGAAAGGAGAATCTTACAATGCCCCAGTTGCAGTCTCTATAAGTTTGTTGCTTTCTCTTTTTAGACACTGGTTCCTGAGAGTCGACCAGGGTTGCTGTATGCTATCCAAAGTGAATCTGTGAATGCTGGTATACCATATGCGGATGCTTTCGCCGTCAATTGTCACTATTGCCTTTCAAAAATTTCTACAACAGAATCAAAACTTATAGTTATTAGTAAAATCATCTACAAAAAGTCAACCTGGGCTAAAAGTAGGAATGAACAAATTATGAAGTTGCATTGTGTTTTATGAATATGTCATTCATGAAATTTCATTGTTGTGATTTCTCTACTATATTATAGCATTCATTGAAAAGAACTCGATGGCAGCTTTGAACGATTTCTTTAGTCATCTTGAGAGAGCATTAAAGGAAGAATGTGCCAAAATGGTGATGATTGGAGGTATCACACCAACTTCACCTATCATTAGTAATTTACCGAGAAGACGACACCCAAGAAAAAAGTGCAGAGCACCAGATATTCCTGTTTCAGCTCTTACAAGACCTTTAGTGGAAACTAGTATCATTCATCCAGGTACTTTCATTTATGGTAAAAAATCAACACTTTTATAACTGAACTTGGTCTGCTAGCTAAGGTGCGATTGACAATGTTGCTAAATTATACTACACTCATGTTACTCTTATGGTCGATTTCAGGTGTACGACAAGCAGCCGCATCCGCAACAACTGCAGAAGTTATGTCCGACACGACTAGTGAAAGTGTGGAAAGTTCCAAAACCATGAAAGTCATTCTTACGGTATTGGGATTTTTGCTTCTCCTCAACGCATTCTTGTACTACAAATTAAGCAATTTGGAAGCATCCGCGAACACGTCTTTAATGTTTCCTCCACGCGTTCAGTTTACAGGGTAGGTATTCATATTAGCTTTGAAATGCGGATTTGTACCAAGTTTCTTGCGTATATTATTTTTATTCAACTTTAGAGCAATTCCTCAAACTCATCAAGAATGGCTGGTACTACTACAACAGCAAGAAACGCTACACAGATCGGAAGTTCATAACTGGCATGAGATTCTGGGCTCAGCTATTGGTATATTGCACCAGGTAAATAAAGTAATGTCTGGAAACACATTATAATTATATATATTTTTAAAACAGGGGACTCTTTTAATTAACAGTATTTGAATTTTTAGGCGGAAAAAGACTTGGAAAGTTTAAAAAAGCATATTTCAACGTACGGACACACTAACCATGTAGTGAAAGTAGCTCCTCCTATACAACGGGAATCGTTAGACATGTCAAGTGCCAACGTCAAAAAATCGCCGCAGACTCCAGTGTCTGAAGACATTACAGTGAAGCAAGCTCAACAAGAAAACAATAATAATGATAAGAACGTTGTTAGCAACAGTGAAAGAGAATAGTTTGTTCAAGTTAAATGAAAGTCTACGGTACATCTATAGGAAAGAAAGTACGAGCTAATAGGACGTAACTGCACGATCACGATGTACGTTATCAGTTATCGTTATTATCAACTAACTAACTTCTCCATACATGATCCATAACCGCACAGTCATTTTTTTCTGAATAGGCTTAGCACGAAGGAAACAAGAAGAGGCTATACAAGCTTATATATATGACGAGTATTTTTTCCCTTTTTAGGGCATATTATTATTACCAAATTTTAGTAACTGCACTGTGATGAAAAAGGGTGTCTATTATATATATAGTACCTCATATCTTCTTTTTACAAAATTAAACAGTCACTAGCGCACCTTAAGTTGAAAGGATATCGCGTATTTATGTTGCGAGTTGTAAACTAAAGACTGCTTTAAACCATATTAAGTATATTTATCAATGAGATTTGTTGATGAGTGTCGTATAAAAGTCGATTAGGCTAGACCAAAATGTGATAATAACCTGACGGAAGGGATAGGTAACCAGAGAAAGTTTCTTTTCTTTCACTTTGGTTTGGTGTTCCTGTAAATAGAGTTTATATTTTTCGTTGAGTGGTTCTAGTTTTATTTAATAATTTACTACTTTGTAGTTATTCATAAGTAAGACCTAACTAACGTGAAACCTATTTATTTTTGGTATCGCGTGCCTGTTGTATTTTCCTATGCTTTCTTTGTCCAATAGAGCATTGGTAGTTTTTGATCTTTGTATAACTTTTTTCCATCCTACTTGATGGATTTATAATTTGTTACATTGCACATTATGTAAGACAAACACCTTATCAAACCTGTTGTTAACTACTACAGCAAGCTAGATTAACCTCTAACCTTTTATCAAGGACCTTTACGACTTATCTGTGTTATTATTTTCTATGTATCGGTATGAACTGAACCTTCTAATGTTCATAATATAAATTAATCATTTTTAAATCAGTATCTTCCAACTTTGCAACGAAATATGATAGGAAGTATGATGATACAATATGAAATTTAATTTATTTCAACCTTGTAAATTATCCTCGTCTGTCTCTGTATACCTAACTGTGCTGTTAATTTCTTGTACTTAAAGTGCGTACAATAAACTTTCGAGAATCTACTCATAAGCATAATAATACATGACCGACGCTAATTAATCCAAGTTATTACAAAATGGAAGTTATTTCATTGATAATGAATTCATAAGTCACTTGAATGTCAGTTGATGGTAAATGCAGAAGTATAAAAATATATGACATTTTATTGAAACAGGTAAGGTGGCACATACAGCGGCAAAGTATCACAAACTATTAGTACTACGTAATTTAACGATTGAGAAGGTCACAATACGCATTCTTTAAGACCCAGCTGTGGTTCGCCACTTCTAGGGCTTCCCACTCGGCTTTGAAAGCAGCCTTCGGATCTTGAGGCATGGACATTGCGGCTCCTGACATCTGATCTTGCATGACACGAGACTGATCGGCTGCATTATTTTCTCCAAGCACAAGCGCATAAATGCTTCTTAAGCCGAAGACATTCAAAAAGTACCAGGACGCAGATGACACCCACGAGGCATCTAATGTTTGCAGTTCGACTCCCCGTTGCAGCATGGGTTTGAAACGAAGAGTGAGTGGGAACGGCACTAAAATAGTTAATAAACATTAAAAGTTATTATGACTGATGACAAGCCAACTTCCGATAATGGATAAGTTCGATACTGCATCAGCAATAGCTAATCTCACCTTTAGAACACACAAATCCAGAAAACGTCCAGTTAATCCACCCTCCAATTATAATCATGGGTAAAACATTGGTGACATTTCCCTTCAGCATGTCTGTGACCATAGTCGGATCCGTAATGGGATTCTGTGCAGGTGCTTGCCGTTTCTGAGTTTTGAAGTATCCAGTATCCTCATCATTGAAGAAGTGGCGTCTCATTTGGAAACTATGCTCCGGAAGATATTTCCCATTTTCACGCAAAGCTCTAGCCCTTATGATCGCTTGACTATCTTGAATCTGGAAAAGCTCAACCTTTTTCTCAGACGACGGAAGCAGGATCGACACGTAATGTCGAACAATTCCAACAAGGAACGTGATAATGATGATGGGTACAAATACCCAAACACGGATATCCGGATCGAGAACTAAATCTTCAGCCATTTTCACTGAGCAATAATTGATAACGTTTGGTTTAGAACGACTAAATTCAAATCTGAATGATTACTGCATTCACTTTGCCCAAGTGAAAAGGTGAACTTTGCTCCCTAGTGAATTCTGCTGACGACAGGTCAACGCAAACAAGTTGACTTCTCCCATTTTCAAAAGTCGGTGGCATCCCAATGATACCAAAGATGATTTTGAAAATCCTTCGATTGTAAACTTTTTATTCATGTTTACATTAAATTTTCCTGAACCCATCATGAAATGAAAAATGTGTTTTTGTTCTCCAACTGAACTGTCAAAGATTTTCATCACATCACAGATGTTTTCCACCTGAGAAAATTGTTGACGCCCCTTCTCGTCAGCTGTGGGGTATTTCTAATCTTAACCGAGTAGATGTCACTGCTGACGATTATACAACTTTACATACAACTTTACATGTAACCAACCCCTTGTTCTGAGCGTTTACGTCACACGACGACCGACGGCCTTGCTTTGACTCAAGATTAAATCAAATATTCAGGGTGGAGAATAATCCATTTATTACCTATTTTTTACTACTTTTGAAACTTTTCTTGTTTTTTCTACATTAACTTCATTGCATTACTAACGTTACCAAATTTTCTAAAACTCCTGTTGCCTTGGGTTACACGAAAAGTAGTTTTAGGTCTAATTTTGAGCTATTCGATCGTGGGAAATTCCCTGTGGTAACATATGGCGACAATAGATTGGGGCATTGTGAGATCAGAATTTGCACTACAGAAAAGTTTTTACACTTACGTGTATTATAAGCAGTAGTCTAAACTACACATACTTTTATATACCCTGAACATTTTCCATCTCCATCGTTATTGATCGCTAGGATTAGTCATTAGGGGGCATTCATAATGGGTGGTTTTGTAGTAGTCACAGTAACTTTTTTAAATTTCTAACATTTTGGGCGTAGAATGTTGAAATTATTGTTGCTATGGTAAAAGCTGAGAGTTTCCGAGTTTTTAAGCATTTGAAAAGCCGGAATGACATAATCCATGGCAACATATGGCATTCCATGAAGGTTATTTTTGTTATCAAACAAAAAGAAGGATTTCGTTTTTAGTGAATACGCCATTCTCCCTATGCTCCTTGTCTTGTGTGAAGTTCCGCATAATAACTTTTTGAGTTGAGTATTCCCTAAAATATTCGACCAGACGATTGCTATGCATACATATAATATTGTGTATATTTGTGTATGCCTTCCTTTAGTTCTCGTTCTTTCTTGTGTAGTTAAATCTACTTCACTTGATTACAGTTACAGGGAACCGCGATGACGTTGATGATGATGATTACTACTGTTGAACTGAAATACAGACGGACTACGTTGGGGGTATGCATCTATGTTCTAGTCAATCGCTACATTGCGTTCTCTATGCTTTTTTCTGTGCATATTACAAATGCAGAGGTGTGCAAAACAAAATCTTTCATAGTTCCATCAATTTGAAAATTAGTTTGATAGCAAGCTTACTTATATGCTGTATTTGATACAATACTATGTAAATATGCAATGCTAATTAAATGACAAATGTCATGAATAATTTGATAAACTTCATTTGTCCCCAAGGTTTTTCGTTTTTCGAAAGAAACTAAACATGATTGATATAATTTTAAAAATTGTAATGCTGCTTATTCAATAAAAAAAAATCGAATAAGGTTTCAACGATTCTAATGTATTTACACATAATTGTGGCTTATATTTTATTCTTTTTGAAATTTCCTCTGAAAGTCCGCTTTAAAAGATTAAAATTAATTATGGCGTACCTATGGATACATGGTTTAATTTTGTTAGTATTCAACTAAAAATTTCTTAAAATTTAATGCGTATTGTAGACAAAAATAGGTACTGCTACACACAAATTACTTGCACATAAACCGATTTATGTACCTGACAACGAACAAAGCCATAAACCACAAACAACCGACCCGACGACGCCAGAACTGCCGCACCTCTGAATGTGCCTAAGGCATGAGAACGTTAACAAAGTTCAGATATATACTACGTACAATGAAGGTATCATTTTATACACAAGTGAAGCAGAGTGCAGAGAAAAGAAATAGGAATATTTTTCATATGGAAAATTTCAAGTTCTTCATTCTTCCACGAAATCCCACAACACAACATTGAAACCAAAATATCCTTTCTATGGTTGGAAAATTACTGAAAGCCTGCATGCTACATAAGACGACAAGCTAAGCATCATGAACTTAACTTCGATTTTAACATTACAGTCTAACGTGCAGGCACAGTTTTATGTAACTTGGTTCTTCTGTTCATTCATTCCACTATTCCCCAATTGAAAATGTAAGCTGTAAGCTAAAAGGAATATGAATAGTGTGTAAGCACATTGTCGGCAACCAAATTGTAGAATCTAGCTCGAATGATGGACAGGTCGGATTAACAATGTCGAATAAGTATTGAAATCAGTCTTCATTTTTATTCTGGCTCGTTTTGAATTTTTAAGGCACAAAAAATATCATAAAATATCAAGGACTTGCAATCCTATGACCAATCGATAACATTTTTTGTCGTTAAAAGAAACAAAATTCTGCTAGTAAATAGTACTCCACTGTATCTAGCATGAAAAGTTCGAATTAAAAATACATGCTAATTTTAAGCGAAATATTAAGTTACGAATTATTTCGCATGCGTAGTTTTTTTTATTGAAAATTATATTTTCGCGCCCAGATATCGACCAAGGGTTGATGATGTGGCGTTTCTATCTTTTGTTTTATACGTTGGTTCGAATATGAAACGAATACAAGTAGTAAGTATTATGTGCTTACACAACGTCGATATTTATAACCGTGGCCATTTGCATTCGACAAATTACGAGTCGATTATCAGGACGTATTTCATACGAAAAGTACAAAGTCCACGTACGTAGTAAAGTTTCCCTGTACTTTGGCTTATACGAAGAAGAATTCCATACATTTGCCTCTCAGCATCATAGCATTTGATCATGACGAGAAGTGCCGGTATCGAACGAAGCTAGTTAACGTAAAAGTACATCAGTATAAAAAATGTACTGCGGAACGAATTAAGTGGATATATATATGAGAATGAGTCGACTATACAAGAAGCAAGACGATTGAGGTGAACGTATCTTTTTCAGCAGCAAAAGGGTCGTATTGTAGATCTGTACAACACGTAAAGCGTATTCTCTAAAATCATTCACCTTTTACTTACAGCAGCAGTCCATGAACGCAATGTATTTTTTGTAAATATTTGTAAGATGCAAAAGTCTAGGGAGGCCGTCCTTGCTTCCAACATTTTCAGTATTTACTCGTTCCTTCGAGCAAGGCATCACCACAGTGCGTTTATGTACAGCCGAACGAAGGAAGACCAAACGTTTTAGTGGTGTGCATAGTGAGAGTGTGTGTAAGAAATATCGTTATCCCAAAAAAGCACGCAAAGGATATGGTTCCTGAGCGAACAGTGAGTTCTTGGGTGAATCAGATCGGCCACACAGGAACAACACACTAGTCTGGGGCACTTTGCTTGCTAGAGCAGCAGCAGCAGCAGCCAACTCCACTAGCTTAAGAGAAACCCAATAGAGAAGGAAAAAACAGAAAGGCAGTCAAGTTGGCTCTCTTTCCCCCATCCATCTCATCACCATTGGCTTAGGTGTAGTGGTAGTTGGTGAGCACAGTATTTCATCATGGAGGAGCAGCAGCAATCCCTGTTAACTGTTCAAAATAGAGGTGACGGAGGTGATTGTAACCATCAGGAAATTGTGGAACCGCAGCGCAAGAAGCGTTGTATCCGATTCGCCTCTGACCTCAGCGCTGAGGACCCCCTTCTCATCGGAGACTCGGGTTTTGGGGACCTACCCAAGTTCGAAGAAGAACATGGCGACTTGGAGGTATCATCTTACTTCACGAGTGATGGTGAGTTGTGCTCATTCTTGATTCCTATTGGTTGAGTTGGCTAGGGGAGCGATGGTTAGGGATCGGCGTCTTCATCCTTTTCCGTACCACCTCACCACCCACTCTGGGCTGGGCTTGATTGTCGATGAAATTGAGCTGTTGTGTGGTTCAGCGGATTTTGGGAAGGTGGCGGCGTGGAAGCGTCGGACCTGATGCACATTGCCCCAGTAATTGTAGGTGCTTTTGCATTGGCACTAAATACTTTGTCCAGCGTAAATGCATGTTTTTATCATATCATGGTTGGACAAATGTAAAGTTTGTTTACTGTAGTCGGCGCGGGGAACTTTTCTCCAGTCGATAATAGGAAAGAAGAAATCGGTGATTTTTAATGAAATTGCATGATATTAACTAGCCATCGTTAACTGAGCCAACTCAAACCATTTTAATTTAATCGTAATATTATGCCAATTTATTTGAGAGACAACAAATGATGCCATTGAATTGCTACTGATTTCCATGAAGTCTTTTCCGCTTATTATCTGATGTTGTACTATAAATGTAAAAAATTATGAACACGGTGATGAACTTTGGTTATGTGGTTACTGCCAAGGGGAGTCGTGAATTAATTATTGAGGATGATTATGAAACTTCTCATTGAGCTGTTGGCTGTTTCTAAGCTTGCTATATATTCTAGTATTACTACTAAGTTTATTGGAATTGGCTAGTTTTGTATAATGACACAAGGCGTTCAATCGCTCTTTGAATATGTAGGAGTAGCTTCACAGCTCTTTGAGGACACTGGTCATCCATTATGCGGAAGCATTAGAGCAACATCAATAGACAGTTTATCTCTACACACAGATATAAGCGACGTCCCGGAGCAAGAGGAGGAGGAAGAAGTTGAAGCTGAGGAAGACGGGATAGCAGCTTCCGGATTTGAATCGTTTTCAGAGGGGAACACCCAGAGTAACTTCAGTAACAGTGGGAGTGACCCATGCTGCAGTAGTGCGAGCAGCAGCCGTTCCAGTTCATCTAGTAGTAACCACGATTCATCATTTTCGTCGCAGGACGGAGATTGTGATTTTAGTTTCTTATTTAATCATAAGGAAATTGCGGCAAATCCTATGAGAGCAGCCATGCTTCAAAGATTTTTGTCACAGTATCGGAATAATCCCAGCGATGGTCATTTACAACATCTTCTATCTTTGATTCTCTCTGGACCCGAGTTTACACCGAGAAGGAGCCGTCTCCGACATGTTTCCTCTATTCAAGATGCCGCAAGGCTGTTGAGGTAAAGTTGAATTTTTAAAATCAATAATTGTCAAATTAACAATTCATAATAGTTAAATAAATACCCAAACTTATGATATATTTGGGTTTTTTTAGATGTTCCAAGAGGGTAATGGTGTTAACGGGGGCCGGAATCTCGGTCTCATGTGGAATTCCAGATTTTAGATCTAAAGATGGATTGTATTCAAGGGTAGCTAAAGTATTTCCAGAACTACGTGATCCTCAAAGCGTTTTTGATATTCGCTTATTTCGACGAGATCCGCGACCATTTTTTCTCACCGCTAAAGAGCTCTATCCAGGCCAGTTTGAACCTTCGCCATCGCACCGCTTCATTAGAAAGCTAGAACAAAGAGGACAACTCCTTAGGAATTATTCACAAAACATTGACACATTGGAAACTATCGCAGGAATAGATAGAGTAACAATGTGTCATGGATCTTTTGCCACTGCCACATGTATCCGATGCAAACATAAGGTCTCAGCTGAGGATATAAAGGAAAAGGTGCTTGCTGGAGAAGTTCCATTCTGCACATCATGTTCCAATGAAGAGGAGTGGAGCAAAATTCAATTTCCATTGGGACAGGCATCGCAGCAACCACAGGAAGGCCCGAGACGCTCATCACTCGATGAAGATGACGATGATGATAGCTATTTCTTCCCAGATCCAGACCCACTTCCACCTGTTGTTAAGCCAGATATCGTTTTCTTTGGGGAGGATTTACCTGATGAATTCCATACAAACTTAACTATGGATAAGCCACATTGTGATCTCTTGGTGGTAATTGGATCGTCCCTTCGAGTTAGACCCGTTTCTCTTATTCCAGGTATATATGCATAACATTCCTTACTTTTAATTACTCGTAGTTTTTGTAGAATGTAAATTCACCATTCACCAATCTTATATATGATGAGATAATTTGCGCCTGATTTTTCACTGACGACAAAATTGCCTATGTAATGTCTGAAATTAGATTGAGAATGATTAAAGTCTTGGTTTAGGATAAGGCAAGGTGCCACAGATTGGTTGTAAATCACAGAGTAGTAGTAGTAAAATTATGTTGTTTCTTTTTCACAGGAATGGTCCCCGCTGAGGTCCCACAGATTTTAATTAACAGGGAACCTCTTCCCCAAGTCAATTTTGACATAGAACTGTTTGGCAATTCGGATTCAATCATTGCCCAGCTATGCCGAATGATGGGCCCTGATTTTGCTGATCTCGCTAGTGATGAACCTTTAAATGAGGTGTCTAAACTGGTGAAAGATGGAATTGAAGAGAGAAATAATGCTGATGTGATGGAACCCAAGTCAGAACATGATATGGAAGCACTAAAGGCATGTTGGGAACCTAAAACAACCCATAATCTTGCTGAAAAATTACCACGTAAGTTAAAGAACACATTACGTGATAGAATAGGAATATAGGAAGTACATATATATTAGTAAGATGAGTAATAAACTTTTTTTTTACTATTTTAGCGAAGTCATATTTAAAGTGGAGACCACACCAGTATGTTTTTGAAGGTGCTGAAGTGCTGTACGATCCGGATGATGAAGAAGACGATGATGATGACGAGGACGATAGCAGTGATGAAGAGGAGGAGGCTTGCCTCAGCCAAGAAACTACTCAAGACTCTGAAAAAAGAGAGCAAGGGACTGATAGCGCTATTGGAGCTACTGCAGAAGAGCCGACTTCTACTCGCCAATCCATAGATGTTGGCATATCTGCAGATGACCAAGCAAAAGGAGATGGAGTGAAGTCTTAACTTTTAAGTCATTATTGTTATAGAAGTGGATGATCAATTAATTTTATTAACCATCGAATCGAATGTCTGTTTGTGCGCAAAAGTGAATCAAATGATGTAAAAGTAAACTGAAATTGAGAATCGATGAAAGTAAATACGGAAGAACGTTACGTTGTTGGGTTTTAAATGAGACAAACTGTATGCATGTTGCTAGTTCAACAATTAGAGGAGTACGTTACGTATTTAAGTATTAACCAAAGAGGAATGATGAAAGTGAAACAACACACATGAATGAGGCAAGAATGTTTTGAGAGGAAAGATTGATTGGTCGAACGAAGGGGGTGTGTGCAAATATACTAAAAACTGTTGAATATTAAGTTGTACATAGAAGAAAAATATGGAGTGAAATATGTTGATTATTAATACATGACAAATGGCATCCAACGCCAACATTTGACCATGCATGAACATGACTTTTGGTCATTGTAAGCAAGCAAGCATAATACTAGGTAGTTGTAAAACCGTGTTTTTCGTCATCATATTTCAAATCCAAATTGTAGATAAGGCTATTGTCGTTGTCTGTAACTTGTCTTCATCACTAAAAATATCATATTTATAGTCTTACTGTATGTACACACTTAGTATTTACAATCAGATTCGTGTGATGCTAAATGTTTTTGTTGAAATATTTTTAAATAGATTTTTTTACAGTTGTTAATTGTGTTGCATGTTATTTTGAATTTCAATTTTATTGTAAACGTCATAATATTATGTATAGTAAATACACACCAATTTTTGAGGAACTGCGGAATGCAATAGGAACTAAACTATTATTCTTGTCTGTTGATGTTTTGCTAGAAATACATACATAGTAATGTCTGTAGGTCTGTAGAAATGAGTATGTATTAGGTGTTACATAATGTGGACCTTTATTAACCTTGAAGAAAATTGAAATTCAATACAACTCACATTGTATGTATTTGTATCGTCATCATTTCTGCTAGCGCTATAACACTCAGCATTAAATTATAGAGGTTTGTGGTTTGTTTGTTTTCTCAGTAATAAGTATGTTAGAGTATTGTATCATACACTTTACCTAACTATACTTAACTAATTATTGTTAATTTTATATAGCACTTTGTAGTAAATGGTCTTTTACTGAACTGCTCGTCGTAGAAAAAAAATATTATACACGTTGTTTGCTCTAATCGAGGTTAAAATGCGAAAGTACAGAAAAAAAATAAATATGAATTTGTTTTTTGTTGTTAAAAAGTTTGTTACTGATGTTCCATCTTATTTCATAAGCACCTTGACCTTTAAGATTTGTGCATGAGATTCATCCGATATCCATAAGCAGTGAAAGCATGTGAACATCCAAAGCCACAGAGAGCTCTGCAAATATCATACTCCAAAAACAAATCATCTGCTTTTTATGCATAGGAAATTCTGGTTCTGTACATTCATTTTAGGTGAACAAGCTGTTGCAAGGCCGAAAGAACTTTCTGTTCATTTGTCCGCTGTTGACATTGACAAGCGAATTAACTTAACTTTGTAGACAATTTACAACTAGATTTGATTAGTAAGTTCTCGCTCAATCCGTCCATTAGGATGAAATTGTTTGAATAAATCAGGCAAGTGTGTGCATAGTAAAATAATATTCATTGTAGAGGTTGAATATAAAAATTAAGTTGCAGCCACTTTTTGTGTAACGTATTTTATTTCATTTTTGTTTTTTTTTCAGATGCCCAGAGGGAATTATTTGACACTGGACACGTGAAACAGCAGAAGCTGAATCAGCTTATCGCATTTCTAATCGTCCACTAGTTAGGAATTTGTCATCATGCCGAAAAATAAAGCTTGGGGAGAGAATACCAAAGCTGCAGAGGCAAAGGCTCGAAAAGCAGACGCCAGAAAAGTTGAAGACGATAAAAAGGTGAAGGCTGCTGAAGACGCGTACTGGCAAGATGATGATGCTAAATTGGCGAAAAAACAAAACCGAAAGGTACGCAGTTTTGAAAGTTTTTGTATCAGAAAGTATCATGAAGTGTTGTAATAATGTAATTATTTATCCTGACTCGATTGTTTTGAAGGAGGAACAAGAGAAGAAACGATTAGAAAAGTTACAGAAGAAAACTGAGAGTAAGCAAATGGAACAAGAGGAGTTGGATCGATTGGCGAAGGCAACTCAGGCACAGAGTGCTGCAAAGGTCACACAAGCACAAATACAGGTAATTCTCCACTACTCATGGTTATCTTCTTCATATAAAATCTGTAAAGCTTTTGCTTGTTGGTCATTTTGTATTGTACGTATTAATTTTGTTGGGATTTGATTAACAGGCGGAAAGGGAACGACGAGAAGCAGCAGCTAGAAAAGCGTCAGCGGTTAACAAAGCACCCAAGCCTGTACCTTTAGTTGAAAATCTCAATCGTGAACTCCCCGTAGATGAAGTGACGACAGTGGATGAAGCTTTAAAAGTGTTAACAGTTAAGGAGTCTACTAGTAGCACCCCGGATAGGCATCCTGAAAGAAGGGCGAAGGCTGCTTATCACGCGTTCGAAGAAGCCAGACTACCCATTCTTAAAGCTGAAAATCCATCCCTTCGCTTATCTCAGTTGAAACAAATGATCTTTGAGGAGTGGAAAAAATCGCCAGAAAATCCAATGAACCAGGAGCGTGCTGAGTACAATTCCTAATGAGATCTATGATTGTGATTTAATCGGACATCAGTTCAACTTCAACCCACTTCAAGGACAACAGAACTTTGAAAATGACTGAAAACTTTGAACCATAACCATTAAATATCTTTTTAACTTGACACTTTTCTGAATTGAAAGCAGTAATTAATATTTCCTTGCTTGTTGAGGAAATTTAATTATGAGCTAAATAGATTGTATGTTGTATCAAACTCCATTATATTGGATCATGTCATTTGCAAAAATGCTGTTTTATGATATTAAACATTAACCTTTCAACTTACAAACCTTGTAAAAGGATCCAAACAAAGATTGTTGCAATAGAGTTAAACTTTTATTAGGGACTACAAGAACACATTCATTAAAAATAAGTAATAGGATAACTTTGAAAAAGTATAAGGCTCACTAAATGAATATTTACCATTAAATTACGATAATCGTTCAACAATGAATAATACACAATGATTACATTTTACATCTACTAACTAGCACTTTCACTGACACTTTTACAGTTTTTGTTTTCAAATTACAAAATATTAAAACACGAAGCAAAACTTGAGTTTATAAAAGCTAACTGAATCACGAGCTTCCATCCTAAATAAAGGAGATGTCAATTCTTTCAGTTCTTTGGTTGTTTGTGAAGCCATAAGGAATTGGAGAATCGTCAATCATGGCCATAACGGTCTGCTTGAAATGCTGAGCAACTGCCATGTTCTTCTTTGACTCTGCAACATTTAAAAAGAAAGAGTTTCAATTTTGAAACAGGTGCAGTTGTAATGAAAATAATGCTATGAATATATATTTGATTTACTTCTGTTAACCGGAAATCCCAGATCATCATATCCTGGCATTAGTATTGAACTGTTATAGTTGCTCTCAGGATTCTTTGCTCTCAGAAAAAAGTCTGTCATCAAATCCAGGAAAGGAAAGGTTCGGTAGGTTCTTGGATGAACTGAGGAAACTTTTCCTTTTGGTGAAGGCTGTGCAGGTTTATTGTCTGCATCCTCAGCATCATCGTCTCGCTGAATATTTTCTCTCCCAAAAAAGTAGCTGTCTTGATTTTCTAGTGGGTTTAATTGTACCATGTTCATATTCATTCACATTTAAGCTTTAATATATAGTTACGGGTTAACTAACCGAAGAAGTCGGCCTGGGTAAAATTGTGTTTCTTTTGAGATATCTTTCCTGAGCTAGCGATGCTAATTGCTTCCTCCGCACTCATTCCTCCTGAAAAGCGTTCAAAAGTTTTAGAATTATAGAGTCATTACAGATTATGCAAAAACAGTTGAAAATAATATCACACAGTATACCTCTGTATCGCAACTCATTCATGAGCTTTCCCTGTTGCCAAATCACGCAGTCGTGACTTGTAGCAGTATGTACACCCTGGCAGTTAATGCATGATGGAACCTTGGCGGTGCAGAGTTGTCGTTGATGAGTACCTCCACAAAAGGAGCATCGAGCCTGGGCCCTGCACTGTTTTCCTTGGTGTCCGTACCGGCAACACCGGGTGCACTGCATTGGATTTGGAACCTGAGTGAGTATAAGAAAGCATGAAATTGTATACCTTGAATACTAATTTCACAATATTATTATTTCCTTGTATTGAAGCTTGTACCTGAAGCTCGAATGTCTCCTCAAAAATCTTAACCGACTTGGGCAGGAACCTCAAGTTGAAAGAAATGAAGGCACAAGGTCGTTGGATACCATGCGCAAATCCTCTAGATTTTTCGGTCACGTAGCGAACAGAGTAAACTTCAGGATACGTTTTACGAATCTCATCCTTCAAGTCTGAAGGTTCCAAATCGGTTGGAAGGCCTTTGATGAATCCGACCACGCGTGGGGTGTCTGGAAAGGTCATTTTACACGGGATTCCAGCAAAGTAGCTAAGTTTTCCAAGCATCTCAATCAACTCCTGTGAATCACTGATAATCTGTAGACCCCCGTTAGCCATCTTTTCATAGCCAAACTTGTAGCTCAGAGTTTTCACAGGATCTCCATCCGCCAACCGTTGCAGAATCGCGACTCGCACTTGCTTAACAATCCAGTAATCAGTGAGGTTCGTCATGCGGCAACCACTGACTTTGCTGTAGATTGATATTTTGTACTTAAAGTCAGGCAAAACTGCTGGACACTCTCTTGTTGGCGTTGACACAACTTCGTGATGAAGATGTTCCACTCCCAATGAGGATATTCCAGAGTCCCCACTGAGTCGTGACTTCCCATGTAGTGAAGACGACGAAGCTCTGGATGTTTCATTTTCATCCACTGACATGCAAGACGTCTCAGCGTCAGGTTCAGGCACCAAGATTATGTCCTCATCTATATCTCCCATTTTGCTCCCATCCAGACAGCTTTTTGAGAAGGAAGTTTCTGCTGCCTCTCCAAAGTTTAAACTTGTATTGGATGACATGCTTAAGGTGCTCAAATTCCATTTTGGCTTGACAGGAGTCGAACCCTCTTCCACTTCTGTGGGCATTTTAAGGCTTGAAAATTAGCAGCAATGTGAACCAAATAGTTATTTTATGAAATCGTATGACAATCAAATCACTGGAACACAACTTTTTAACAAAACGACTAAAGTCTCAACTTTTGAAACTTAAAAAAGTTACGCAAGGGCTGCACTTGCAAAATCTTGTATGAATATTACATAAAATGTTTGCATGGATCAACTCCGACGAGACAGCTTTTACAACAAAACTTTATCTGTCTGAGCGGATAACTGATTGATGGATTTCATTAGTCAATGTTCTCAAGGTTACATTTTGAATAATTTAAGAAAATATATTTTTGAAGCTCATCTGTTTTCATGGGAACCTAAATCTCCTCAGTTACTTAGATTGGACATCGTTTGGAGAATGTAAGTGCATTTGAATTGCTGATTTATATGTATTCAAATGCACTCAACATTTTTGTTCAGAAAACTCCATCAGCTTACCATCATGTTAGAATGGTTTTGATGTTGGGGCTATTTGAGACTAGTACATATTTAGCCTACATTTTGTAAAATTTTGCCAATATAGTCATTACATTACTCCCAATTGTTCAACTATATTATAAACCGTTAAAATGAATTGGGTTAAAAGCTCTATTAATATGTAATTATATTATAAAAGTTTTTTAATCTAATAATTCGTTTGCTAATCTAACGTTGAATGTTAACAAAAAAGAGGTGTCACGTCATAATCAAAATGCAAATGATTCAACAAATTAGTAAATTTCAGATACTGCTACCACTTTGTAACAAGTCATGTTTCGTCACTAAATACCTACATGTTGTTGTTTTTACACTAGCTGTGATATTGATAGGCGCTTCATCTTCCTTATTACCGCAGTATCAGAACTGTCGGAACATAATGCTCCAGTTCTTGTGCAAATATTAAATGTTCATAAAGTTATAGCATCTTTATCTATTCCATAAGGAAGTTGGATTCATTTTGGCAGAAAATTGTTGTTGCAAAAACACGTACTTTAATGTAACTTTTATTCCAAACTGATTGGCTTAATATTTTCCTGGTATCGATAATCACAAACCAAAGTTCGTTGGGTACTAAAATAGATACATGAATGACATGTGCAAGAGCCAGAAATTATGGTTGTCTAGAAATCGTTAAAAATCGTATTGTCACAACTTCTGAATTATGATTTTTGATTAGTAAAGATCGGTTAGTGTTAGTTAGTGCTTCTCTTCGTGCTTGTGCATTTCCTGTTGTAAGAAAGTGCGACATTACAAAGTAGCAGATATTGCATTGCAATGTCATTTCTTCTGTTACACTAATGACCAACCAAACCTCAAGTCAACTCCTGCACATAAAGAAAACTGACCTAGATAGTATAGTACGAAAGGGAGAGACACACAAAACATGACTAATCCATTGAATTTAATGCATTTCCCTGATAATCCTCCGATTACAAGTGACAAGAAGAGTAATCTCTTAATTATGCATTCTCAATCGAAATTCGTAAACGAAAGCAGATTGAGTTGAACGCATTTCTGCTTGATGCATTACAACAACCAACCATGAAGTACTTCAAATTCGAATACGAATCAAATGACTCACCCACCGGTTGCAGTATGGGGATTTCATGAAAAATGAAATGATTAGAACAAAGATAATACATCACCCTTATAGGTACGTTTTCAAATGATGATATGGAAAGTAATAAGGAAACCATTCGTATACACTTTACTTTTCAAGAAATTTCAACCTTCCACTCATCCATATCAACTTGCACTCTTTTATCAGTAGCATGTAAGCACATATACTGGTTTACTGTCTCTAAAAGCATGATTAAAATACTCACAAACTGTCACTGCTGACAGTTATTGACGAAAATTGTATATATACCCAAGAGTTGAAATACACTTTTTTGCTGAGATCGAGATGAATGACCACTCAGAGAATAACAAACAACGCACTTCTCTGTTCTCTGAATTTTAATTAGTACGTAGTTCAAGTTGGTTGGTGATACTAAAAACAAGATTTTTCTTTCACCTTCTCAAAAAGCAATTTCACTTGTTTTTCAGATCTACACAGTGCTACATTCACTTTCGTTGAGCTTCGGTTCAGGAGTAGATTTATATGCAAATGAAACTCCAAAAGTAAGTCAGGAGTTAGCCATGCATTTCCTTACCAAACTGATTACTTTTCTTCTGATATACTCCGAGTGTGTTTCATTAGCTCGGGGAGAAAATTCTCCAAATGGAAAGTCTTTGTTTGATGAGCTCCCGTTAAATGGAGCTCTACCACCACCATCATCATCTTCAATATCTCATCGTGTTTCTGGTTCTGCAAGACGAGATCCTGGTCCTCCAAGAAAATCAAGTGGGTCAAAAGGTAGCATACAACAATCACTTTTTGATGAGCTACCAAACCAAGGGGCAATGGAAAGCTCCTCTTCAGCTCTGACAAGGAACACAAGGGATTCCCTGTTCACTCTTGAAGGTGGTGGCAGTGTTGTGTACGACATTCAACAGTCAAAGCCAACAAATGAGTTATCCTTGGAATTTTTGGAAAATGCATTGATTCCACAAGTAGTGAATTCCATTGCAAAAAATAATAGAATTCCCATTGTGCCTGGAACTCCTATAGCTGCAGCGCATGTGCCAATTTTGCAACCACCAGCGACATTGCAAGTTTCAACACATTATGGAGTACCTGAGCCCCCTCCTCCGTCTAGGGGCTTTCTTATCCACCACCATCATCAGCAGCACCAAGGACATCAGCGACTGCCACCTCCGAGACAGCACCAAGTTTGGCAGCAACAGCACCAACAACGTTTTCCACCACATCCACCACCACGTGTAAATATGAAAGCTAAAGATCATCATTACCAAGAAAGGTTTAACAGGTCTTTTCATCATGTATCTGCCAACGCTGCAGGCCCAACTGTTATCGTGTATGCTAATCCGGATGGAAGCAGAAATCAAAATAGCGTGACTACTGAATCTAGCAAAGCAAAAACAGCTACAACTAAAAGCGAGGTTCATTACCATTATCACATTAACAACGAAAATGACCAGCGACACCATCATCATAATAGGCCTAGGCCAACAAAGGCACCATCGAAAGGGGGTAATAAAGGAAAAGGATGGAGACCAGCACCACCACCATCCATAAGAAGACCTCGACCTCTTTATCACAGTCGTTTCCTCAATCGACCCAATCGTCCAAATCACGGACATAATCATGGAAGTGGACACCAGCACGGAGGACATCAAGGTCACCACCGTCAGGGTGGAGGGCATGGCGAAGGGGATGGAGGCGATGGAGGTGGAGACGGAGAAAGTCAAGGTGGACAAAGTGGTGGACATGGCAGTCATCACGGTAACAGACCTGGAGAGCAAACTGGAGAGGGAGAGGGTGAAGAAGAAAGTTCATCAGGAAATCAGGGCGGTTCGTCCGGGTCGGGTCACCATCACGGGAACAGACCTGGGCATGGGCACCATCATGGAAATCGGCCTGGACATGGAAATAGACCTGGAGAGCAAACTGGAGAGGGAGAGGGTGAAGAAGAAAGTTCGCAAGGAAGCATGTCAGGAAATCAGGGCGGTTCGTCCGGGTCGGGTCACAATCATGGTAACAGACCTGGACACGGGCACCATCATGGAAATCGGCCAGGACATGGCAATGGTTGGAGTTCCTCGGGGAGTGGAGGAAATGGAGGAAACGGCGGTGGTGGGGAAAGCGGTGGCAGTGGAGGAAATGGTGGTGGGGAAAGCGGTGGCAGTGAGGGTGGGAATGAAGAAAGCAGTGGAAATAATGAAGGTGGCGAACTTGGACCTGAAGATCCAGACATTGAAGCCCCACCTGGAGGTGGTAGTGAAAGTGAAGAAACTGGTGGATCTGGTGGTGAGTCTGGAATTGGAAACAATAAACCATATCCTCCATCAGGACAACCTCAAAAAACAAAGACGCGAAGACGCTTTCCAGTGGATGACAGCTCCAGCAGTAGCGAAGAGGATGAACGAGAAAATTTCAGTGAAAGACAGTTATTTACTACTCACCACAAGCGACACAAGTCAGTAGCAGACTCTGTTTCTTTAACATATGAAAGGCCACCACC
>JAQGAP010000844.1:0-25958 GCA_034697805.1 Orchesella bifasciata
ATTCTACAGAATCAATTCAAAAAGACGACTCAAGTTAGGAACAGGAACAAACGGTGGCTGAAAATTTAGAAAGTGCTCATATTTTTGGTTGAAATATTTATGAATGAATAACATATGAATGAGCTTGTACTGTTCAGAGGAAAGTTGGTTTTAAGTTACGTTAAATTCTGTTAGGTTTGATACATCTGGACAAGTTAGGTCAGTGACCAAAATTGGGTACGAGTTGTCAACATGTAACATGGTACGATTGACGCATACAGTTTAGAGAAAAGTTTGTTGCAAGTTACGTTAAATTCTGTTAGGTTTGATACATCTGGACAAGTTAGGTCAGTGACCAAAATTGGGTACGAGTTGTCAACATGTAACATGGTACGATTGACGCATACAGTTTAGAGGAAAGTTTGTTGCAAGTTACGTTAAATTCTGTAAGGTTTGATATATCTGGACAAGTTAGGTCAGTGACCCAAATTGGGTACGAGTGGTCAACATGTAACATAGTACAATAGACTCATGCGGTCTGGAGAAAACTGTGTTGCAAGTTTCGTTGAATTCTGTTATGTTTGATATATCTGGACAAGTTAGGTCAGTGACCCAAATTGGGTACGAGTGGACAACATGTAACATGGTACAATTGACTCGTGCGGTCTAGAGAAAACTGTGTTGCAATTTTCGTTGAAATCCAAATTATTCGAGTTCGATCTGCCCAGGTAACCAAACGGACGGACGGACAAACATACAAAACTATTAAGTGTGTTACAAGACATATACTTTTGTACTGCCCGATGCATTTTGGAACCCGATAGGACTTCTGCAATATCTCGAAAAGGAAAAATTACCCGGAGACGAAATAAAGTGCATTCGAAAGCTAAGACTTCAATCTACATGCTAGTTTAAAAACTGTTTCTGGGTCATTTTGCCTTTTGTTATGGCCAGGAAATGTATTATTAGCATCTCACCACCTTTCTATTAGGATTCCAAACGGAAAACACAGCGCCAGGAAAACTAAACGTGGGTATCACTTAAGGTTCATTTTTTATTCTAGTAATTTGCATTGGCTGAGTTTTAAATGACCCATACTGCTTCCTCTGACCCGGTTTGCATTTGCAAATCAACTCCCACTACAATAATATCAACTAATTATTTCGAAGTGAGCTAGTGGATTGGATGGACGTGACAAAATGTTTTATGTCAACAACATATATCATGATTACAAGAATACAATGAACTTGGAAAAGAGGTGGTCATCATATGAGCCACTTCTTCGTAATCAATGAGGATACTTTACAGCATTATCTCCACCACATCCTCCGCGTTTATAATTTTTATACTAATAATAGTTCCGTACCAATTTAAGTGGCATTAGTTACAGAAAATTGCACTCAACTTGTAGCGATAAGATGCTAATCTAAATCACCAATGGAGGAGTACTGATTGCTGATTTCAATCTAACAAGCATGATTATAACTCAAACCAGGAGCGATTATTATTCTAATTTATTTATAATGAACGACCATTCCTCCCTCCGCTCAGTCAATTTCTCGTATGAAGCCGCCTGCACCACATTACAAATATCCTGGAGTGTCGGAGTCGTGAGAAAAACTAGCTTCAAGTTCCCGACGATTTACAATGTTTTGTTTCATTCATATTTATCAACTCATTACCCACACAGGGCAGCTATAAAACAAGCTAGAAGCTTTATAAAAGAAATACGACAAGAGTAGAGATAGTTTCAATTTTAAATACCATTTCGTAGCTCATTTCATTACTAACCAGGTTAGCTCAATTTTTTAAATTCTAATAAAGTTTGACATCTTTGATTTTACACAGCCTAACCTAACTTCAAACTGCGCACTTCCTAAAACTGAAGATCAAAAACCAACGAGAGGAAGCGGTTAGATTGGAATTTGACTGACGATAAGACCTACTTACTATTCCTGCTGCTCAAAAAATGGAGAAAAGTAAAGCTCAACACTGCGAGAAAACATCAAAGGGACAACAAATTGCAAGTTGTACGAACATCGAAGTCTGACATCAATTTAAAATTGACATCTTATAACAAACCTTTGATTTCAACAGCGCTTCCTCCGAATTATGGAGAGTTTAGTTTGCAAACTTGAGCCAGCTTCTCCTTATTACGTCAATTGAATTGAGCGTCTATTTAGTCTATAGTATGAAGACTGAACTGCATTGCACATTTTGAGCAAACATGAAATAAATCTAGCGAATGAATTGAAGCAATATTGCTAAATCATGCATGTGATCGAATTCTCTTCAGCTCTTGTTCTGATCTGACATCATTCAATTACGTGAATGTAACAAAGTATGGTCTATTTTTACCCTTACTGGTTTTGAGTTTCTGAATCACTGAAACAGTAACAGAGTCAAGAAAAAGTACGAAACCATGTCAAACTGGGTTACAGAAGGGATTGTATTGCATAATGTAACGTTCCTTTCTTAGTCGCGGTAAGTAAATAAATAGGTAGTTATAAACTAGTATTTCTTTGCAAATCACCAAAAGTTTGACTGAAAAACAGGAGGCAGCAGCATAAATTGGGAAGCTTCGTAAAAGTTCATAGTTCATCAATAAATCATGCCAACCGAGCCCTATAATAGAAACAAAGTCTAAACCTGTTACCAATTTATTTTGAGCAATTCAACGAAGTCACGAATAATGTACAAACAGAGCATTCCATTGCAAATTATTTGATAATTCAGTGAATTGCCAGTGGTGGCTGATATACAAAGTACTGCTTCTTGTTTCAATATCTCTAATTTGATGAAGAAAGTAAAAGTAAATATTTTGTTCTTCAAGCATTCTGTTTACGTCATTTCAATGAAATCAAATTAAGTCGCATATCAGCAAAAATCGATTATGCTAACTAAGTCCATACGTTAAAATATTTGACAAGAAATTATTACTCCTCATCCTAGTCTTCAATAGAAAATGGCCTAAAGATAAAATACCATGCTGCTGCGGCGTTCCATCTCCATCCCACACAAATTCCAAAAGGGAGGGTTCCTTTCTTGAGAGTGTAAGAAAAGGCGACTACATTTAATCAAACGCCAACACTGCTCCTTTCACCCTAGATATAAAATTCTCTTCGGGCTACTCAATGTATGCAGTTCCCATTGAGGCGCAGAAGAGTTTATCTGTAAACTTTTCGGTCAAGAGTACAACGGACATTCATTAATCTTGCAATAAATCATTCTGTCCCTTCATAACTTGACTATGATCGCACGATATGATAAGTGTGCGGGCTTTGAGAGTAAAGAATGGAGTTTCTGAGCGTGACATTTGTATACACTCGGTTTTCCTAAAGTGTTTGCCTCTGTCTAAGGTAGCTTGTAGCGTCTAAAAGGATAGCAATGTATAAACAAAATTTTGCGTTTTCAATATTCGTCAGCAACAATATGAATTTTTCTGTTTTGATTCTATATTACTCGGAGGATGAAGGAGAGTTATTTTTAGATAGAAAATTTAGGCAACCAAGACAAAAGTGACAATGACAAGTTTTCTTCGTTCCGGCTCTCAATTCATGGAGGTGCAACTGTCGGACAGATAATACGTTACGATCTAAACTAGATATACAATTAGCAGCGATGCATTCTTTTTTTAAGCATGTAGTTTATGTTCACAGTGCTATAGCATTAGTCATCGTTTCCTTTCATGTACAATATTTAATACCGGAACGTTTGTGCGACGTAGTGCACACTGCATGTGCATATTATGAATATGATAAACTGCTACGTAGTATCATCCATTGCATTTGTTGGGGAAGACTTTTACTGACGCTATATTTTTCATCTTTAGAAGTGATAGTTTTTGAAAATGGCCACAATGCGATCCTCTGTCTCCGTTCACTTCCGTTTTCGTTGAGAAATGACACTGACGCTCCTAATCATCATGGTCATGCTCTTCTTCCGTTCCTGCCTTACATGGAAAGAGCAAACAAGACGTACGCTACGAATACCGCATTTGAAACTGACAAATAGTTTTTTTTATTATGAATGATCAAGCTCTAGCCATGCCATAGCTTTGAGGTTACGCCTTTGAGGCCTTACGGACTATCACACAAACTGCAGTTGTGAGCAAGTGTGCGAATTCATACAATACATCATTGTCAATCAATAATTAGGATGAAGTATGATATTTATTACTATTACTGCGACGCACATTTCTAGCTAATAACTCAATAATTAGATTTAGGTATATTAGACAACTCCAATTATTAAATACTTTGAAAAGGAGCCCTCATCCGTTCAAATCAAGTTCGTCGCTTCATTTCATCCTCCATTCTCTTGAGTTGCGCACATTATTTAGAGAAGGTAGACACAAACAAAATATAACACACCCTAACATTGATATTCGCAATTACTCCTCATGTCGTTAATGACCGTGTACTATGAAATGTAATCGATGGAATACAGTGGGTACTGACTTTGTAATTATGCAGCAGTTATTTTTCAAGGACGATCGATACATGATGAACTGAGAACGCATCTTACATCTTAAACTATTGCAGATTACAGATTTTACATAGCATGCACTCCCACAGAAGGAATTTGGTCTATTTATTCATTGAAACCTTATGAAATAATAAAATATGTCCACTACTTCAATGCATATATCTATGCTTATACTTTATCACCCATAAAGTCATAAGTTTATAGCTGAGAGCTGACCTATTGACCATGCTACATCCTGATGTTCATTTTATAGTCTCACTGACTGAACATCAAAAATAATGATTATGGAATGCGCATTTCCAACTGAAGCCAGTCATAATAGAGAAAAACTACTGACGGAAAATGAGAATTACATCCTTTTATCTCAAGAGATTTACCAACCTCAATTAGGTCGTTAAACAATATTCATTAGACAATGAACTTCATCTATCTATTCCCTGCTCATTACACCAAAACTAGCCAAGTTACAAAGTTTAAACGGACGTCTATTTTCCAAGAGATTGTCAACCTGCCAGAAAGAAATCATACACACATAATGTTCATGAAATGAGTAATGTTCCGATTCCTTCTGTTCTCTTCTTCTCCACTCCTTAAATTTCACTTTTTGTGTAATATGGTCTTGTCCCGTGCGTCCGTTTGCTACATTTGGTAAATGTACAAGACAAGACACATGGGCACGAGCCTGTTTACAATATTCATTCTGATGAAAGTGAGAATGAGGATGGCAGGGCACATTTACTTGCGACGTGTTCATAGGAGATCAAGACTAATACGATTACAACTTTCATATTACATGTTACAAGCCCATGAATACATGCTTTATGCGCACCCAACATATATTAAATATTCCTTTTGGTCAAAAGAAGCCGTGAAAATATTAGACAGGTTGTTACTGGTGTGATGAGGTGCAATTTGTGATGTCTACATTACGTATCTACTTTGTACGCATAATATTGTACATTAAAATGCCCTGTCTCAGTCTGTGAGCAACAGTATCGTTAATATGTCTGTTCTGTTTTGTTTTACATAATATATGCATTACAAGCATGTCAACACCTATAGCTTCATTTTTAAATAAAGTTTTTCAAACTGTCGTGTCGAATGAAACGTTCAGACAAATGCATAAGCGCCACCAATTTCTATTCATAATTCGAAAAATTGTCTATGTAAATGCAACAAGGTGGTGGATATTTATTGTTGCAAGTACGTATATAATATTGTTATCTCAATGACACATATTACATCCAACCATCACTAGCGGGCCAGCGTTCAATAATGATTAGCTACATCAAGTACATTTGCGTGAATTGTGATCACGACGTTTTATAATGAACCCTTCCTTCATTCATTACGTAAACAATTTTCAGTAGTTTTTTTTTATATCGATGATTCAGTGGCAAATGGAAAGTTGATACGTTGATACTTTTGAATTTTAATATTTTGTGCAGAGTTAATTAACAAAATGGAATCGTTTTCTTTTCGTAATGTAATATGGGAGTGTCAAAATAGCAATTTAATTATAAACTACTCGTGAAAACAACAATCCTTTTGAATAATAGGTGTTTGTGCTGCTTGTTGGTAATTTATGATTATACAAGCAACGCAAATATATTATATATTATAAGTCTGGAAAACCCGAATATAATAATTCATACTGTCATGTCCATGTCTTCGTCAATAAAACAAAAGAAACCGAATTCGGCTACTAAAACTACATAAATCAAAGTTAAAGATTCTTACCTAACAGCAGCAATTTGATATCTTTAGCCGCTTGCAGCCCATCCTCCTTCAGGTTCTTCTCAATCTGTTTGGATCGGGCCAGGGCTGCCCTCTCCTCGGCTGACATGGCACAACCCATTTTTGACCGTAGTGAAGTTGCGAACGGCACGGTGGTAGATTTAACGCTTCAACGGCGCTGTCAAGGGTTCGATTTTAAAAGGGGTTTAAAGAGCCTCTGTAAAACTACACAGAGGCTTTGAAGAAGAGTTTCTACTAATTTAAACCTTTTAACACGGCGTTTTTCGTTGATCTTCTATAGTATCATTCAATACTAGTTGGTTTCCTTTTGAGTAGGGGTTGAAGTTGAATAAAAGAAGTGTAACTGAGTATTCAGCACATGTGCGTGTATTATATAATAACTCGCTCACTTAATCAAATGGACTGCTCCTCCATTTTATCAATGAAATACGACGAACTAGAAGTCCCTCATTTGCTGAGTGTTTCTTTGAAGAGTCCAGAATCAAAATCAAGTGTACCTGAAACCAGAACAAACAACATGTAATTAGGATGGTTTCGAAAATACTAGGCTGCTCAACACAGCACTACCGTAATCCCTAGACGTGGAGTCAAATCAACCGACAGGGAACAAAATATATACTAGGTAGTAGACACTCTTGATACATACAAAAGTCAGAAAGTACATGATCCTTGGATGTAATATTCCTATTTAGGTGGTACAAAACTATAGCAAAAACTACTCCAAGTTTATAGTACACACAACTAGTACAAAATTACACTAATTTACTTTCCGTTTTCTCTAATATTAATCGTTTCGCCAGGTTTTTCATAAAAATTGAATGATGCATATACCTCGTGATATCTGTGCTGAGATGATGTAAAGGAGTGGGCGGAGGAGTAGAGTTTCTGGGTTTGCACATTTTTAGCAATGTTTTGTTTTGAGATGATGTGTAGAGATACATAAACATAAATACATAATGCATGAGTCAACGAATCTCCATTACACCATAAGTTACGATAAATTGATAAATACAAACACAAGATCGAATTCCAGTAGAATGATATAAATGTTAACTTTTGTAGACACTACAAACTCGAGCAAACGTCAAACTGCACTAACCGACCCCGATATAGGTAATCATACTCAGACAACGCCGAAGCCAAAGCTGCTTTCAGCCTCCGCTTTTCCTTGAAACAAGTGGTTTGTTGCAACATAAGTTCTCAACTCCACAGTTTCTCCGAGCCAATAAAAACGTTCCTTGGAAGAACTAACCATCTTTTGATAAGTTCGATTTCAACCTTTCTAACACGAAAATAATCGTCTTCAACAAGAACGTCTAATCACCATCATTGGTTTCTACTTCACTCTGAAAAACTTCTTGAGATGCCCTCAATCTCATCTAAAACAAGTTAATACCTATGTAAAAATGATTTTGAGATTAGATGTTTCCTTCTGCTTTCTTTCTCATGATGATACACTTAATCCTACCAACACCAACCTTTCGCATCCATCTGGATTTCATCGCCTAGGTAGGCACTGCTACAAGCAACTGCATCAAGACAGGCTTGAGAAGCTGAGATAGTCATTATTAGCATCTTGTACATGAATATGCAATGGATGCAACATTACGACCACGTAATGATAAGAACTACAACCTCTAGGTTGTCTTCTGCATCAAGGAATCACTGACAGAAAGAACAAAATGCTGAAGGCGTATCTCATTAGCATTTAGTAGTTAGTTGGGCTTTGTGTAGCAAGTCGTAAGTGCTCACAAACTACAGTTTATATACTCACACAGCTACATTCATCACTGTGCTGTTCCAATATATTTGTATTTATTTGCTCATTTCCCTTTGATGTACCTTTGCTAGTCACTTTTGAGAAAACTCAATTGTTTAGAGATAACAGCCTCTTCCCGTACAGATAAAATATTTGACAGTTACGGAAATGAGTAACCGTACAACTGGGAAAACGGAGATAGGACAATGCGATCTTAATCTAATAGAGCTAAACAAAATATTGCGTATGATTTGAGCTCATTGTATTGTGTAAGTGTTTTAGTTTGAACTGAACTGAACTTGTTTTCGTAGTTAAAAACAAAAATTACGCGATGGAATGAAAACCAATTGCTTTTTTATAAGACAGCTCCATTTCAAAGAATTGGAAGCGCAATATTATCGATGAAACGTAGTACATCAAATATATTGATGAACATAATTCATTTTTTAAATCACTAGCATTAACATTCATAATTATTATTTGCTATGAAAATTCATGACATATATCAACTTTGACAAATAAGCAATAACCTAATAACTTAAAATGCAAAGATCTAAAACACGTAAAAAAAGTACCTACCGAGTAAAAAACAGTAGAAAAATACGATATAATGATGCCCTCTTCTTGAGAAACGGGGCCATTGCACTTATCGAATTTTCTAACATGTTAAATTACCATAAGAATCAGATCGATTCCAGGCAGCCAGACATGTAGACAGCTATAAACTACAACCTCTTCAATTTCAGCAATATAGCCTCGTGCCACTGCCACTCTACAAACGTTTGAAGACCACTCCCTCGTTTTATAATGCACCTGCTATCAATTTCTTTCCTTTTGCTTCTTCTTTCCTTCAGTCACAATGGCTTGCCTTTTTGTTGCTCCCCATAACTCACTTACTTTCCAACGTCGCACGTAGTATGTTACTACAATCCTCCTAAATTCGTGAAACACGCCAAAAGCATTTAATACCCGGAAAACTGTAACGAAATTGCCAATATAAGTGCAAGGTACTAGTATCCAATTGAGCTCTCCACCAAAAGTGTATTACACACGTCATGAAAAAATAAGAATACACACGACTATATACAATAAACCGCAAGCAAGCAGTAGCAAAAAAAAGTTGTGTTCAATACTTTTGCATTCCAACAACCATTCAATATGATTTCATTCGAAGTTACACCACCAACACCACACCACACAAACAACAAGAACAACTCAACTCCATTCAGGCTTCCGTCAGGCTATTCGTCGTTACTTGTCAAAATAGCTAGCCCTTTTGCTTTCAACCGCGTAACTGCTCCTCAACTTTCATAATTTATATAATAAACTATAGAATCATCAGACTACACACCAATAAAATAAAATACTCGACATACATTTGCATACTGGAAGTCCATTTTTTGTGTACTACTGCTGCAGGCTATGCTGTACTACAACACAACTGTAATAAAAATCTAGTTGACCACGATCACGATGTACTTCCTTTATTATTATGCTCTGCTCGAACTCTACTTGTTTACATTACAATATGATGATGTCGTCAACTCTTCTTGAATATTATGCATTTCGTATCAAGTAGTCCTCTACTGATTTTGGCAAATGGCAACACACATACAAAAACAAGACTGAAATATTATCATCGTTTCACATGACAAGAAGGCGAAGTACTTACGACCAATGATGATAGGGCGAAGAGGATGAGGCATAATCGCAATCATTCACTCAGTAGCGCTATACCACGAGAGAAGTCATGAGATACAGCGCTTGGGGCTTTCCTCACATTCAATATTACGTTCGAATAAAACAAGACGGTATAAATAATAATATGGAAAAGAAAGAGCACCACAGGAAAATAGAATTTAGCAAGACGCAAAGTATTTGGTAGCGTTCTTTAGTTGAGCAATATTAAAATACTCTAGTTGACTCAGTCAGTGAGACGGAGGTGCCTACACGTATGCATAATACGCATATGAATGCATGCAAGCGATGAGCCGTACTGGCAGCTGGTTGCGGTGATATTAAAAAGGATTGGATATTCAGAAGGAACGTCTACTATCAGCAAAGGTACGGAATTACAACTTATAAATTTTGCAATGATAACATAACCCAGTCATACAAGTAAGAAAAAGGAAGTCTGCATCAAGAGGATTTAGGAACAAGCCCATACATGCATGCATAATGCAAGATAACAACCTACTTATTCGGTCCGTCTATCTTCATTTCTACAAATGTATGTAAATAAAATCCCCTGGCTCGGGATCAAAAATTTGGTAGGAACTGATGCTCGCCATAATCATCAAAAAATATGGAAGAAAGACATAAATAAATTTAAAGTACGATGTTGAGCGGGCTATGTACATATGTTCTTATGGAACACATACATAAATAGGTTTAGATCACATCACGGGAGAAAGTGGTTTCTGATGGAAATGATCATTTACCTTATTGCCGATGCTGAATACAAAGAGTACATTGTGCTACTCTTCCTGCACTACAAACCGTAGAATCTCTCTGTATTATAGTCGGTTTGAGTTGAGAACCACACCATGGTAGATGCATATAATATATACTTATGCTACTAACTAAACCTACTTCATTTCATACTAAATTCGATTTGAATCTTTTGCAAGAAAATGCAAGCAAGCCGCTATTTCTCGATTGGCTAGATAATATTTGATAGTCGGCTTTAAGAAAACACTTCCATCTATCTCTGCCCTGACTAGCAAATAATCCCATGTATATGTATAATATTTTAGAAGCAGTAGGTTCATTTACGCCCCATCATTGAAAATAACATAACATTTCATAGTAGGGCAAGGCGTGAACTGACAGTTTGGTGCTAAATCGAGGATTGTTGAGGAAGCGAGTTGACTAGACGAGCAGCAGCAGCAGAGTTTACGAGAAGGAAAAATCGAAAGCATTTCCTCTTTTCTGACATCAGACATACCTTCACCTTATGTTTCGATAATTTACAGAGTGCAACTGTTCGGATACGATACATTTTTCCCAACTGTTCGGGTGACTTGGAGGAAAGATGGGAATGCGTTGGGACTCTACAATTACATCAATGGTATGTAGGCCATCGGATAGTTATGAATGTGCACTCCTATCCAGTTGCAGTAAGTTCTGTTTTTTTTAAACTCATTTGGTTTTGTTTCTATTTTATGGCCAAGTGTACAGTAACAAAATTGACGCGCCACCATAAACTGATGACTTACAGTATTACCTTGAGGTTACAGTAACAAAACAAAAATGAACCTTGGGGAGCGAAAGAAATAATTCGTGGTACGAGTAAAATAAAAGTGCAGTCTAGCTAAAAGTCAAAAGAAGAAGAAAAAAGTTTCCCCATGAAAAGCAAAATTTAAAAGACAAATTACTACTTTAAAAAATTAAATTTGTCAATAAAAAGTTTCATAAAAGCAAAGGAAAAATATGCATTGTATACCTAAAGACAAAATTGAAAGATTAGCTACATTACTGTATCCTTAACTTTTCGTTGAACATCATAATACGCTTACTAGCTCACCAACTTCTATTTATTTAGCGTGGAGAAATGGAAGCTTGCAACTTGCAACAAGAGAGAATCATCATTATCATGAGTCGTGCAAGACCGACCGTACCATCACATTAATTCGAAGAATATCGTGGAGAAATGTTGGCGAAGCGCGTTCACGAGCTGGAGAAACGAAAACGCCTGTGTTTTACGCTAAGGATAACTGCCTGGGTAGTCCGAACGGTATGGAAATATAATAGATGGAAAGATAACAAGATTCAGCACATACACAGTAGAGTGGGGCGCTGTGCACCGCTTCTAAATATACAGACAGAACACCACACCATTTATAAGTGGTTCGGTTCTCCCTGTCATGCCCGGAAAGCCGTGTGGGTGACGTCAACTTGAGTGGATCGAAGCCTACCATGCATACTTTCAAAGTGAAAGGGAAGGAACACAACTGGCACCTAATAATACCTTCTCATGTATTTTTATTTTGCGTATACGAGCTAACTTACGATTACGAGCTTGTGCTTTTCCAGTCACCAGTCGCTTCCATTAAAAATGAAAGGAATGGATGGGAATGAGCGGTTGCGTTATGTTAACTATATATAGTCCATACTATATTACCTGCTTTCTCCAAACCATTCGATGCTCAAAGCACATTGCCTTTCTTCGAATGCATCGTATCATCTTCACAGTACTATCAAATGATGAAGCGAGGCTATCCCGAGAAATACCGAAATCGAAATCACTGTCAGCACTAGAGCGAGATCCACATACACACCCAATTTCAGACTAAAACTCGAAAAATCTAACATACTCGCAACCCAAACCAAGTATCTTGCCACCTAACTATTAGCTTTTACTGTGTACTGTCTCTACAAACAAGATCTGCCTTACTCAACACTTGGGTAGAGCTTATTCTGCCATATAAATTGATATAGCACATACGAATTATCATGCTATTCAAAGTGCTCTCGTCTATCGAAAGAAAAGTAATTCTTCCTTATTTATAAAGCATAAGCTCTCAGCGGTCGAGTTCTAGGTAAAAAGCTCGCACACCTCTTGAGTTGAGAAGTTTGAGGACTTACTACAAAAAAAATATTCCATGGGAAAAGGAAACCTAATGCTGGACAACAAAAGAGAAATGTGTACGCAGCAAGCATCACTATATTCATGCATCTTAAATACATGCACATGAGCTGATGAGTTAATATTATGCCCAACAAGTCCTTCCCGCTGGTATTGTTTCATTAATCCGTTTATTCATATGCCTGTTGCCCGTTTGCAGTTGGTTATGCTCTAACTTGGATGCCGAGTTGGATAGAATTATTATTATTATTACAAAATATTAAGTTCCACACATAAATCCAACACAATTACTTACCTACCTATTTTCAAGCTAATGGGAAAATGATAAGTCATTGACATGTGAATGCATATCTTCTTTTTCTCTCCTACTAGCTTTACCATCATATGAAGCCTGCATAGTATCCTTCATGTTTGTTGTCTATCAGAAAACAATAATTGATTTTGGTGATGGTATCACTACCAAACAAGATATAACTTTTTTGAAGAAAGGTAAACGAACAAAATGCTGGCGAAAACATGGAAAATTCATACCGTATTCTTATCTTATGATTAGCGTTCATTTCGAGACTCAGAAAAATGAGTACTGTACATCTGACTGGACACAAATTCAAATCTAAAAACCTACTTGAATTGTTAATTGCGAATTCTATGACCTACAGATGCAGCCGATCAAACTATTTTCTAAGAAATTATTAATTTAATCTAAAGAAACAATAACGTTTATTTATATGGAAGCCTTTGTAGATGTTTCATGCACTTCTACAACCTCCAGCAATCATTTGTCAGTAACTTTTAGCTACATTCAACATTTTGACTTTCGAAGATTTTTTGTCTTGATTATACCGGAGTTTTTAATAACATCGCTACTATTTTGTTGACACGTTGAGTTGACCATAAAGTTATGTATTTACTCCAAAACGCAGTCATTTTGCATGCAACCTGAACCTCATTAAAATGCGAATTCAACCAAACAATGGGCTCTGCGAAAATTAGGCGGAGCCAAAAATGAAAGGTTAATTGAAACTATTCTGAATTATTTGAGCGATTACTCCATACACCCCTTTTACATGGAATACAAAACAACCAACCTAATTACGTATACCTAATTTCTTAGTAAAATCGACCATAAAAACTATCATAAGGTTGACTTGGTCGTTTTACTTTTTACAGCTCATTTCAGCCGAACTGTAGCAGCATAAAAGTTATATAAATATACGGATTACGGAACTCATTTCTTTAAGCACACATCAGGATGATGCTATCATCATGGTTTGGAAAGTGAGTCATGAATGAGGAGTTATCTCCAAATTATTCATACTCTCAACAAATGTTAAACATAATCACCAGTTTGATTAACCATTAACCAAAGTGTTTTCATCCAAATCTATTTAAATGGAAGCATTTCTAATTCTATTTCCCTTTCCCTTTTCTACATCCAACAGTCTTAACAAATATTTCATGAATCAACAAACCGGAAACAAAAATATTCTGCGTCATCAACTTACCAAGTCCTAATTATTAGAAGTGTTCCAATTTAATGTTCCTCAGCTCATCCAACAAATTCCTAGTAATCCACAAGTAAAATCGTTCACGTGTCACTAATTCCAAATTTATCACATTGGGGCGTATTTTTTCCAATTCCAAATGCACGCTCAACGTTATTAGCTGGTTCGTAAACAAACAAATCACTCAAAAATGCTTTTACGTGCTTTTTCCTCGTATCAAAAATTAAGTCGTCACAAACACTTGCTCAAGCTTTTTGTTATGAAAAATCTGCTCTGAAAACAGCTCATATGACTTGCCGGTATCTGTATTTTCAAAATAAATCTCGTTAGCGTCGTCGCTTCAGGTAATAAAGTTGACGGAGAGATTTCAACCCTTCAATTCATATCAGATAAAGCTTCCTCTTCAAAATGTAATATGGATGACTGAGATATTATTTTACTTTTGACTTTGTATACACACTTTGTGAGACACTACAAACTTAAAATTCAACTCGTTTCCACTCTGGCGTGAAGATGAGGATCCATTTGCTTTCGTTTAATAATATTATGGCAAACACGGCACAGGGCCTTAATGCATTATGCAAAAAATGCTAATTTCCTCTCCTGATCCCAATGCAGTGTGACAATTATGCAACAATTTATTCATATAGCACAGCAGACCACCACCTCCTCCACCAAAAAAAGGACACCTTGAGCAGGCAGTAATAACGGACACGCAGAAATATAGAGAAACACAACACCAGAAGAAGACTTGAAGCCGACAACGGATCGACCACCGTCAATTTACTTCACTCAGAGAAGAATCAAACTGGCACAATATATACAGATATTTTTTTTCTGTTTCTGTTGCACACATAGAGAATATGTGTGATGTTGGGTATCCATAAACACGACTTTTACTGGAAGAGGCTCCTCACAATGAACGAAAACTTTCATACATTTTATTTTTGTAAAAGACCATCACTTCTTCTGGTGGGAGCTCTCGCGTAATAAATACAGTGAGTATTTATTATGATTACTCTACTACTCTGCCCTATATGTACTTGTTGTAGCGTACCGGACAACTAAGTTGTGCATATAATATTGGGATATGCATATGTATATATACAACAGTTAACCATCCAGCAACATGAAGACCAACACCAACTGCTCTCGACTTGTGGCAAATGCAGACTAACCTAACAAACTCAACTGAAACTAACGCTTCGTTCGTTCTTCCTTCGGTCGGGCGAGTAAAGAGAGCTGCTGAAGAGAATTTGGTTGGGTGCTATTTCGCTATGTCCTATGCTTAGGGCCACTGATGATGTGATGTGACTATGCTTATGCCAAATAGGGTTGGTAAGTTTTTTGTGTATGTGCATATTATCCTCATGATAGGGTGTACTTTTTAGTTGGTGGGAATATAGAGTGTGTATAATGTATATGCATAATAGGTCAGAGGTACTCTCATTTTCCATGTACAACTGAAGACGAGTATATGGGTATAGCAGTAGCTATACAATCGTGCATGATGTATTATGTATGAATGTAGTGACTATGAATTGCATCGTTTAATACATATCCTTTGAAAGTTCCTATATAACATAACATCTCTCAAATAATCATATCATGTGCACAGCTCACACTCGCACATACGGAAGATAGAAAAAAGGTATCCTTTTTACATTCGAACCAAAATGACGGGCCGAAAGGGCATGAAACCAGTACGCAACGCACTCACACTGAGGCATAGGTGGAGAAAGAGATACGTCCTACTATACTTCTACTGCATGACATGACATGAGAAGTTCAGCATTCGGATTTTGAGCTGTACTTACTTACTTACTACAGCTCAGTTCAGAGGTCCACGCGGACGAGGTAGTCACCCTTAAGTTACAGAATATTCAATATACCAACATATTAGATACATATATATATGGCTCCTGAGCGTTTTCTAGTCATTTGCAGCATTATAGCTTGGAAAGGGCCTAATACACTTTTGTGTTGACTTTAAATAAGTAATGAATCGGATTGTGTGACAGTGGTCGGCCTGGCCTGATCAACGTTAGAAAAGTGGAAATACATACATGCATAACAGAAACAATGACAAAAATGCAAAACTATTTTTATGCCGAACATGGATATGGGCTGGGCACTGACATGGCACATAGTGTGGTAAAGCATGACATGCAATTGTCAGAAAATGCATGAGCAAATTTCCTTTTATCGCCAGAGAATGACGGACAAGAAAAAGGACAATTTGAGAAATAAAATGATGGAACAGGGTACAGTAAGCTATGAAATTGAGTTCTTAGATTTAAATTGCCATCAAGGTCCACTAACCACAGGCTAGAAAACCGCATGGTCTTACCAAACAGAAAGAAACGTGCAATCTTTTGCTTGTATAATATATGAAACGGAATACATGCTTTAGTAAGTGAAAATAATCCTCAAAATGACTATGAATTAAATGCTGATACTGCAATATTGATTATTGTTAGTCGTTGGATGATACAGTCATGAATAATTCATGTGAAGGTAACCTCTTTCACTATCGCATATCAACTGCCAAGCAAACTAATTATTGTAATTGCAATTAGAAAAAGTATTCCTTTTTACTATGCAATGCGGGGTTTGCATAAAACTAGTTAACATGGAGTTGGAAGCAAAAACTTTCTCCTTCAGACAGAAGCCTTTCTTTTTTACTGTGGCTGTGACTGTGAGGTGTGGGCAAACATAAAGCAATATATATGAAACACAACAACAACCGTTTATACTACTATGCGAAGTGAAAGACAAGGTACTAGCAGCCACCTCTCCGTACAGAAGCAAAACTTGTTGATGAAGACTGAAGAAGTGAGAATGCACATTGCAAGATGCCCTTCAGCAACTATCGGATGCTTCCATACACGTCTTTGTATTCACTACTGCTGCATGATATGATGTATGCAAAATTATATGGTTAACTAATGAATACTATGCTAGTAGAAAGGATGCTGTACTAGTAGTATGTAGATAAACTGCAATTACAAAAGAAAAACGTTTTAAAGAATGTCAACTTTTTTATTTCTTCACAGGTTGCACATAATGTTGTTAGCCTGCAATGCAATAAACGCGGTTGTACATATCTAGTAGTAGTACAATAGCTCACATATTATACATTTTTAGCTTAGTAAGTAAATTGCGAATAATAAGAACTATAAATTCCGTCTGATTAGGAAGGAGATTAATAATAAACTTGTTATCATACATTATCTCCATCAAGTTTCCGAATGCGAATGATAATATATATTATAATTAATTTGTTCCGCAATGCGAACATACAGTGTATACAATACTTACGAACAAACATACACATTCAACCTAAACTGGTACTGTACATTTTTCCAATTTCTACAAATATTAGCTCCTGTTGTGTTTGTAGTAGTGGGTAAATCTAGTATACAGTTATTCGATCTAAACGAGTAAGTATCGTTTTTTCTTCTTCTAAAATCAATATCCCCCAAATACTAATTACATAATTACACTTATTTTCGTTTCTATCTATTTCTTTTCAATTCTTATCCTTTTCCGTCAACCGCTCATGCTTGTCCACCTACATGAAATCTTGCATACCGTTCGGATTTAATCTTATCACATCACCGAAAAATTGAGTTATTCGAAAATCGATAGGCTTGCGTGAAAAAGTCAAATATTTACATACACCTAATGTCACTACAGTCAATATTCAAAGGACGTTTTTCGTATATATTACAAATATGCCAGTAGCCAAAGATTGCTAGGTTGATTCTGAACTAGCAACAAACTTATCATTATTCCGTTTATGCGACAATTAAAGGCAAATCTGGTCTACAGAGCAATTGAAAGATTGACAACGGTATCAATCAGTATTCTAAACTTTATTTAAAATAATAATAAAAAATGAGTTGAAAATTGATTAAATACAATACGTCACGTCAAGCATACAATCTTGAATCGAAAATAACTTTCAAAAGACAACGCCTGAACAAACGATATCGTCCAAAACCTTTCAATATATATGTACATTACGCTTCGACAGCCGTGGTTTTCACAGGTAAAAAGGGTCTGTAGATGATTACAATTTCGTGCATACATTATTATGCCTTTTGATTGACTAATTTCTAAACTGACGTTTCATAGAGTTCGAACAACCTTCTTCCCATGAATATAAATTCTATAATATACTCCACCAAATCTGATTACAACATTTGAAGTTTGACCCCTGGAATTTGAGAGACTGTCTCGCTTCGACCAACTCTACGCCAATAGCTCACATCTGAAATTGACTTCAAAACTAACTATAAACGTTGTATACATAATACAATATATACATTCATGATCCTTGCGCCACAACAATCAACTTATTACTGCAAAATGGCATAAGTGAAATTTTCTAACATTTTCCCATCTCTATTTAGTTTTGTATATAGGGTAAATAGTCACAAATCAAACATTTTGCTTTAATGCGATACTAGCATTACTTGATATCAGCCTGCATATCGAGATCAATGAAGGCACAAGCACCAAGACCCGATCGTGCTTGCTGAGTTAGAAGCAGATGGGCATGATTGAGAGCGACTTGAAGCGGTGGAGTCCTTGGCAATTGGATTGACTGAAGAATTGCTGAGTTTAGGGCAGCACAAACGGGTTCCCTTTGTCTAGACGAGAGTTGCCAACCAACTGGAGAATCCCAAGGGTCTGCATAAGCCAGCAGACTGAAAGCATTTTCCATTAACTTTTTGTTGTTCTCATTGTGGCCATAAATCCGACGCATTGCAATGCTCAGTGACTGCAGTTCGCGACCCACTTGTAAAAGTTGCTCCACGGCACTCATTCCAACATTTCCATTCGAGTAATGACTGACACTTATCGTTTTTCCTTTTATAGAACTCTTTGCAGCGCTTGAATTACCGTTAACAGAAGAGCTTGAAATATCATTAGAAATTATGTTCCCATTATTGCTGGTACTTCCTGAAGAATCACCATTACAAGAATCTGATTCCGAATGCGACTGCAATGATGAATTTGATGAACTGTGGGCTGGTTTCTTCGCAGAGGAAGACGTGGACATTTCAACGTCTACACAAAAAAAGACGTTCATCTTCCGTTAAAAACTTTCATCCATTATTTAAAAAACATGTAATTAGGATAAAACTTAGGATAAAACATGCATATTTACCCATTTCATCACCACCACCACCACCACTGCATCCGTTTTGGTACCCATTTGTGTATGTGATTTCCATGTCCTCACAACCTTTTGATCCTTCTTTTTCATTATCTACAATTCTATGAGATTCCTTCCATGAATTCCCATTACATATGCTGTCGTGTGCCTCATCATCCATTGGATTATCGACGGTCTCTCCCAAAGGCTTATTTTTAGGTGGCATTGACTGTCCAACTAATTCCACAAAATGACGACAACGTAACATGAATAATAAATCTGGATTTGACTCTAATAAGTTTGGATACAGCTTCTTGGTTTCTTCCTCTGCTTCTCTGATGTGCCCATCTAAGACCAACTGTTGGATTTCTGTAAAACACAATTTGTGTGAACATGCGAATTTATAATACGGTAATAATACCCATTAGCCTTTTAAGATATCACAACTTCACAACATACTTTGTCTGTTTTGCATCGAAACCAAATCTTCGGCAACTGCCTGCCCACATGTCTTGGCAAAAGCTTCAGCAGTTGAGCAATATCCATGATGGACCAAATATGACATAACCATTCTGAAATTCGTAAAGACACCGTTTAAAGTAAAGCATTATGTGATTCATGAATAATTGTATAAATTAATCAAGGAAACTAGAAACAAAGGCAATACTTGTTCATGATTCCTTCCCAATTTCTGTAAGTATCAGGAACAGGATATCTTTCAATCGTAAGACGAGTTCTGGCCCTTAATTCCTTCATCATATCTTCTATATCAAAAACAAATGGTTGCTGTCCGAAATTAGCGTCTACTATTTCTCCTGGAGTTTGAAGTCCTACTGTCGGGTACAGATTTGGCTAAATAAATTTTAAAAAAACATTAAATTATAACTTTATAACTGGCAATATATTAGCGTTAATTTCTAATAACTACGTTTAAAATACCACGTACAGGAAGATCTGTAAAAGCAATCCCTAAATGATGACCATTTTTTGTGTAAAAGCAAGTATTGTCCAGAAGGTTAACTCCGCATCCTATCACATCGCCTGTAGTGAAAGTTGGACCGTACGGCTGACCAGTGCCAGAGGAACAGAAGCTGTGTCCATCATCCCCGTGGTAGCCATACGAGTGCTTATCCCACCCCGGAAGACGATTCATGTTGACACCATATGCTGAAAGCCCTATGCCCATGTACCTATAGTAAAATTAAAACACGAGATAGTTGGATAATTCAACAAACTGAGATGAACCAGAACATGTCCTTTTCGTATACTCACCCGTCACGTCCTTTTGATACTATCTTGACTTCAAAATAGTACAGGCCGCATGCAGCAGGAATAGGATAGGTCGCTCGAACACTTGCAGCATCCTTGTGTCCTTTTCCAGAACCTGAAAATTAAAAATAAATTTTTAAACTGAATGCTTAAATCAGTCAAAATGTGACAATACAATCAACTTGATAAAATTCGATCACCGACCTTTGTAATGAACTCTCAAATTGTTTTGGGATAATCCAATGAAATTGAACTTATCCTTTGGACTCCAAGACCTTGGCAATGGAGTCTCCGTTTCGTTCACCATAGGGTACAGCATTTTAATGCGGTCGACACATCCTGTGTCTGAAGTTTTTGAGATGCTCATTTTCCCAACTGCCCGTAATAGATCAGGCGCCCAAGACCAATCCTCAGCCCCGAATGTGATCCCTTCCGTTGTTGATGCAATTGCTTTTGCCTTCAATAGTTTCACAAAACTGTCCTCCTTTCCAGTCACCAGTTAGGAGGTCAAAATCAGTCTCTCTCTGAATATTCTTACTATATCAGAATTGCACTCACTCGCTGTCAAACTATAAGCTTGAAATGACTTCCAGATACTAAATCCATTCTGCTCGTTTCACGAAGTTCTTTTCACTTCAATTCAATGGTAACAAGACCTGCAATTTCACAAACTCAATTATTGTCAATCATTCTCTTCATCACCGTTACTTATACCAGTCAATACAATCGATTCAACTTGATACAAAAAAACTAGCATGGGACATTATGAAAAACAAATTTTTGTCGACTAACACCAGTAAATACATAATTACTAGCCAAGCAAGTAGCATCACAAGCTTTTCCAATTATCTAACCTAATTCCATTTCTCCATATTCAAAGCGATACACTCACATGAAAAGGAAGACGTAGTTGATATGATTGATGATGAGAGTCTTATGCAATCGTTCCCATTAAGAACTGGATGGTGGAATTAAATGGAACTGACAATTAATAGGTAGATACGAAGGACGGACATGAACAAGAATAATATCCTGACTGAAGTGATACACCCAAGAAAGTGAGATACAGAATCTGATGGGATTCATGAAACAAGAATTATTATTGTGTCAACCACTCTCAACTTGTACCAACAACCATCCATCTAAATCCAACATTTGTAAAATAAAAATGAACCTGAACTGGAAAAGCAAGAAAGGCCAATACACTTTTCTGAATTATGACTTTACATACGTATAATTTATGAGAGATAACATGCATAATATTGTAAGCCTTGCATGCATCCCACAATATTAATATCGCATCATAACTTCGTTCGTTCGATCGACTGACACAAAAAATTAAGGCAATACGCAATAACAGCTGATTTCTTTGTTCTGCACCACAAAACATTATTATGACGACCTGCTCAAAATGAAGATCCTCTTTCCTAACCTCCACTCAATTCATCAATGGTGGAGCCCCTTGATTAAAAAATGTAGTGTGAAATTCTCAAAATTACCTGAGTTGTTCCAACTGATGAGCAACGTTGAGTAGTAAAACCCCTTTCCAGAAATGAATCAGCAGCACAGCATCCTCAAGAAGATAATCCTAATCAGCCCCAATTCCTTTACTCAAAATAAGCCTAGCACAACAGCCCACATTCATGGGACGATTGTTGATGATGATGGTAAGGTCTCCAGTGCGTGTTCCAAAATCCTTATCCCATAAAACTGTTGGTCTTATCATCATCTCTTTCTCTCTTTCATAATATTCTCTTGTTTTTCTTGTTATCCCAAGTTTCGTGAACTCAAATAGTGTGGATGCACATTGCTTATGTTGTTCATCCACACAAAAAGTACAATTCCACCATCATCATATGCATAAGCATTAGCTATTAGAAAAGTATACCAAGAATACCAAAAAAGTACATGAAGGTAGAGACAGAATGGCAAAACATTGAAGCAAGGAAATAGAGAGAGAGAGAATTGGAATCAGCCAGTCAGAAACTCACTTCATCCATCCGTCCTCTTGTCCTATACCTTATAAAACCATCATATTCCTCTGTATTTACGTAGTACGTTACACACTCTTCAGATTGTGAATCTGAAACACCAAACCAAACCAACTTTGTGCTTTATAAAGCTGGTTTGCAGAAAAGTGTATCCAATCTATGGAAGGGCACGGGCAGCATACAACTCATGAAAGAAAGGCATATATACATAGTACGTATATGGATTTCAAATGAAATGTACTGATAATACGTTTACGTTAGCTGTGTAGGAGCGAACAAAGGAGCATAGTATATACATTTCTTACATGGAAATGATATAGAGTGAGAGCGAGAGCAGCAACGTCATGTTCCTTAGCTAAAGTATTGCGTACCTAACGACGTGCATCTATCTGCACACAAACTTGTCCGCCCGTACATTTTTAGGTATATAGTATATTCTCCTATTCCTACATCAAAAATCAGCTCAAGCACTACACTGAAAAGGTATGTTTTTTGCTAGATGATGATAGAATGCATACTATTCTGTGTACTCATTCTCCTATCTAGGAATTGCCATTTTATTCATATGCGAAATCTCCATGTGTTTAATGTGCTTAGCATCGAGTTGCTGGTGACAAGAAGGCAAAGTACTGAAGAAAGCACAACATTAGAGGCAAAAGCGATCTATATAGAATAAAACGATCGCTCGTGCTCAATCTTTTACACAGCTAACTTGATTTCATAGTCTTTCTTGGTGGTAGAGTAGAAGTAAATGTATATGAGAATCATGATACGATAAAATGCAAAGTTAAGGCCAGATCATATTTCAAGTCACTTTCTGTCTTTAAATATATATATAGAGTTATATAAAACACACTACACGTATTTACACCTTGAGATTAAAGTTTTTATAAAGAAACATTGCATCGTATATTTACCAATCTCTTTAGCAGGACCAGTGTATCATGAAATGCACAATAATGGGAATGTGTGTTACCACCAGTTTGTAAATATGTACAAACGGGATACAATACTACGAATCAAAGAATCTGAGTACACAAGTCGAGTAAAAGTAGAATTTCATCATTCACTTTGTTCATGGTCATTGTATGCTCTCGATCTTCGCGTGCAATCTAGCCAGACAATATGCACCTATGCTAGTTCAGCTGAGCAAGAGAATTAAATGTTATAGCACAAGGATTTAAGACACGGATGCGAGATCTCTGACATTAATACATTCAAAGTAGATGCCTTGCGTGAAGGACTACAAAAGAGGAACAAGAAGTTGCAGCGAGAGCAACCGCAGCAGTGCAATATAATCGTATGAAAAATGACTGAAACAAGTACTAATTTTTCTAAACTATATAAGCCTCTTTGACAAATCTTGCTATGCAAATTATGTACCAAGTGTCGTTATTTTCGGTTGATTACCAGAATGCTCTGTTGTACAGAAAAACGGATGGAATTTATTTTCCATTTCTTTTACCATTGTCCTTAATTTGCATTATTGCATGCATGCTCTGCTCATGAATGTTCAACCAGATATTGCTGTATGAACAAAATAAGATTTACTCTGAATTTTGAAAGAAAACGATATTATGCTCTACTGGGTCTACTGACCAATGGATTTTATACTATCTTGATAATTTTTACAACGCTGTTCTCAAGAGTATAGTGTCTCGCCACTCGTTCTTATGTACATATATCTATCAAACTGTATTCATGACAGACACCAGGGCAAACGTTATAGCTCTCCGTTATAGCTATACTTATACAGTCGTTTAAATGGATGACTAAGCAACAATTTGTATAATGGGTGAGTTGTGGTAAGTTGATGAAAGTGTTATTGCGCAATCCTTACGCAACAAATTAAGTTATCACATGTATGAGTAGGAAGTAATATAGTCGATAAGTACGTCACGTAGATATTTAGCTATAATTAAGATAAGCTTTAGGTTATTAAATTTTGATAGATTGTACCCCTTCAAATCTAGCTGCACTTCTCCAACTTCATAAAAAATGGCCAGCCGTAGTGCAGCATTAGGAATCCCTGCTGCTGTAAGCAGCATTTGGGATGAGACGGAAGCGGAAACTAGTCAGCAAGAATCTTTCATTCCCCTACACAAACCTGCATCTTTTACCAGGGCGAAAGTGGATGCAGTTGAGGTAGATGAAGCATTGAAAACCTAAAATAAATTTATTATGGATTCGCAACATATTCGCATACATTTTTTATTCCTTAATCCTCCAGCGTCGCCCCGCTGCAGTTCTAAACTTATGCCAATTCCTAAACACGCTCAGTGCTCAATGCAAAGCCGACATTTCGAGACTTGGTTGTGCTCGACCTCATCATCATCATCAAAACCCAAATGATAAAGGAGCTGCTGCTGCTGCTGCTGAGCAAAATAAACATCATCATCATTATCATGGTATCAGGGAGCCCTGGGAAAAACGCATGTTGCGATTGAAAGTTTATCAAAGAGCATTTTCAGCCATTGTGATGTACTTCAAAGCTTACTCTCCCGCATTGTTTTACATTAAAAAGACGTATGAAGACATGCTCAACTATCGCATCAATCAGATCAAACATGCCCACTTTGAAAGGAAGAGAATTCACATTCAAAAGCATATTATGAAGGAGCAAATGAGCGGATATCAGTTCCCTGAATATCCGCAACTTTTTAAAGCTGAGAAATATTTGACTATTCTGAGGCAACGTATCGCTTTGCAAGAAGATGCTATCAAAGTAATTACCGGGATTCTGACAAAGTATGCACTGCTGCTTCAATTAGTATTCTTACATGAAAAAAAAATCCTGTCAAATATTTCAAATATCGTAATTGTTCTTAGAATGGAACAAGCATTAAGTGACCACTTTGAAAGGCATCGAGACTTGGAAGAACAGATTATCATGATAGACAATGAAATTGCCAGCAGAAGACAAAAAGCTTACACCATGCGAGAGAAAGAAGAAAAAGAGGGGAAGGAAAAGGACGGGCCAGCAGTAACTGATAATACGGTCGACTACAACGATTCAGATGAAGAAGAACCTGATGACCCGTACCTAAATGCGGAGGATGTTGACGAGGAGAGAAGAATGGTGTGGATCATGGCTTTTGCAATCTGTCATAAAGATCTCGAGGATGCAGAGAAAAAGTACTGGAGAATGAACACTATATATATATTAGTTAACCTGAGTCATTTTATAAGACTACTTACAAATACAATGTACCAAAATGCTATATATTAATCATTTCAATAGACTTACCTCGTTTCAAACAAAGTACCAACACGTAGTTCCGCGTCAAGAGCATGAAAACATGAAACGCAGCATCAAAGACGAAAAGGTTTTGGCAAAATCCTTAGCAGACGAGAGATCATCGTTGGAGGACGAACTGGCGAATTTGGTAGAAATGGAGGAAAAGTTAACCGAGGAGCTCCAAGAAATAAAAGCTCAATTAACAGAGCTGCGACT